>JXSR01S005336.1:90963-105136 GCA_000969725.1 Ophiothrix spiculata | reverse complement strand
GATCCACGTTGGATCAAAAGTGATCCTTAAAGGATCAAAATGAAATGATCCGGAAAACTACTCGTATATTTGATCCCGGCCTTCTAAGAGTGTATACCATAACTTTCGTCTAAAACAAAAATAAGGGAAAACATGCAGACCTGTTATGCTAAAGGTTGTGATCACAAGACAGGACGGGGCCCCTGCAGTTATTTTTGTTCACCAACCGAGAAAACTCAGTCTGATTTGTATGTTTACGTACGCCTATGCTGTTAATACGTATTATCAGTGGACATAATAATTTGTTTGGGTCCAGATCGCACATGTTGGGCTAATTATCATAAATATGACGTCACTACTAGTACTACTTCCCCGGCGTATTGGTCCTCCAGCTATTATGTCCTCCATATTGACGCGTTAGTGTTCATTTTTTATGAAGATGTTTATGTTTAATAAGAATTTGTTTTTGTTATATATGTCATATCGAAATAAAGATTTGATTTGAATACGGTATTTTACTCGCACCCAAACTGCCTGTAAAATAAGGTATTTTTGAAGGTACGTTACCGTATAACAATATGGTAACGTACCGTATTATAACAAAATTCTTATAATATAAATGGAAAAAATCTTGAAAACACTAACAGCTTTACGTTTAGTTTTAGGGTTGAACAAAGATTACAGGTACCGTAAAATTACCGTTTCTTACAGTGCAGAACTCGAACATGAAACTTAGAGTATATTGCGATGTAAAATATGAGAAATTTGAATTATAATCCTATAATACTCCCTTAAACAAGGAATCGTTAATTGCCCGGGGGACCGCTCCGGATTGCAATTGGTACCCCCAAACGGCGTATTCTGATTTACCCATCAGCGGCGTCGACGACTTTGGATAAAGCATAATTTACGCATATGATTGCAATGCTGCCTCTACCACTTTGTATTGCTTATCGTGCTGTATATGCTTTGCACAAAAGCGTCTAAAACAAGAGAACATAATTATTAACTTCATGTAAATGGACTTAGGGGGGTGCAAGGCAGTGTTAACATATAAAGCGTAGCGAGCGAAGTGAGCTGAGCGTCGTTGCGGATGGGGTCCTTAGTGGCCGCTTTTGCATAAAAATTGCAAAAATTGCAACTTTTTGCCCAAAACTGCAAAACAGACATTTCTGTCATAAAATGGGCAATAATTACCTATTTCTGCATTGCTTGTAACTTTTGCGATTGCTCACTATTTCCCTACCCGCCCCTCTGGCTACGCCACTATCTTATAGTATACAAATATTTAATGATCTTATTCGGGATCTAAAGTGGAATCCATTGGTCCCCTTGGTGAACTGGAGGGCGTTAGGTACTATTTTCCCTCGACCTTCGGTCTCGGGAAAATAGTACCTCACGCCCTCCAGTTCACCTCGGGGACCAATAGATTCCACAAGATCCCTCATTATCATTAAATATTTGTATACTATGCCTCCACCCATTCACTATACCTCAATTCGTGACATAAAGCCATTGACGCTTTGAAATTGAAACAACTTTCTGAAAGGGTGTTCTTGGCACTCTAGATTCTACATTGTTGACATATTTTTCTCAAATTGTATGTTAATGTGAAATTTTCCGATATCCAAACAAATCTCTTCCAACCTCTAGTCATGTAATTTGCTATAATATCTTGCATGGGCGTTACTTGGCGAGCAGTTGGAGTACACAGTAGGGGGGATCCTGAGGATAATGAACTTGGACGGCAGAATTCATCACTGAGTCATGACTGAGGCGATCCCATTCAGATGAGCTTGTGATTTCGTAAAGAAAAGATGCACGATTTTACGACGGCAACATTGAGAGTGATGACGGCTTTGTGACTTTTATAAACTTGAACGTGAACTTTTCCAGTTCAACATTGTTTTGGAAGGGAACTTTGAAATTTGATATAGTTGTATGATATAGAAGTTTAAAAACATAGATTTTGAAGTTCATGTATTACCGCGGACGGTTAGAAATCGTCATGGCTGATAACAATTACGACATCAATGTGTTCGTCGATCCACCAATACGAAAAGTAACTGAGGGAGAAGAAGCCGCTTTTTTCTGCCAGGTATCAGGGAATGGTGTAGCCAACGCAAGCCTTAATTACCATTGGATCGCACCTCCTTCCGTATTACGCGATAGACGATTTGAATTTTTCGACGAAAATAAAGGTTTTAGGATCAAATCTACGACGAGTGCTGAAAATAACACTGACATTGGGTGTTCCATCTTCCAATCAAACAGACTGATTAATAAAGGACATTCACGACTTGTCGTTTTACCCGTACCAAATACACCACCCCAAGAACTTCTTGACAGCCGAAGTACATCACCAACGTTAAAACCAACAACTTTGTCTGGGAAACTTCATACGCCAGCTGAAGGTGCCGGTAGAATTTTCCAGACCAATATAGACAGAGCCATTTTATTTGGCGCAATCACTGGGATAGTTGCACTACTCATTTTTCTTATAATTGTCACGATATATTTTTGCGGAAAGAAAAGAAGAAAGGAGTTTCAACAAAGAGCTACTTTCTCCGGCAGACACGCTAAGAACCTTGATGGTATCTCGGGTGTTCCTGAAATGCAACGTTACCATTTTCAGGATAGTTCTGGCGGGAACATGACATTTTCTCAGACAGGTGGATTTACGCAGTCACCGAATAGCAGTATGAACCACCCTGATATGAAACATCAGATGCAAACTAATGTATCAGGAGGAAGTGCTCCAGATGTTTTAGCCAATTGTGGTTTTGAAGAGAGATCCAGTCTTCAGATGGCTGCACTAAAAAAAGGATACAGCAGTGATGATTCTATATCGGGACATCTGTATGAAAGTGTTACACCTTACTATATCATACCAGAGCACAGAGCTATAGAAAACCACAGTTATAGTGATGTTATAATAGGTAACCAAGATACCAATGATCATAATACCACAGAACTGGGAGACACTAAGGATATCAGGAATTCCATGAACGGCCCACAATTGGATCGATTCGGGTATGTGGAATTGAACATAGAACATCCTTATTTAAGCCTTTCTCCTAATGACTCGCTAGATCACACTGATGAGATGCCATGCTTGCCAAATATTGAGGACAAAGCTAGGACTGAGGAGACTGGTTGTTAAGAACAGGACAACGCATATGGGACAAACGCCACATGGTCATGACAGTTATTGTTAATATCTATTTTGCAGTATGATTATGTTTGAGTACAAAATTGCGCTGACTTCAGTGGTCGTATAGATTCTGTGATTCGTGTTAAAGAGATTCGTTTATTTGAAAGCTTGATACAAAGACTTATAACCTTTTAAGAATGTGATTTATGTATATGCATTTATACTATTTATTTATCATGTTAATATCATGTGCCTTATACTTATGTGTAATTTCATCACTGAATGCTAAATATTTGATAAAACAAAACTTTTGTTATACACTACAGTTCCGATTGAAAAAACAAACAAAAACAACGATATCTTAAAGTGCAATTCATGGACTAAAATTAAAAATACAACTTTGCATACTTTCTGACTATCCAAGTTATTCTGGGACACCCAGTATGACAAGTAATATGTAAAGACATTAAAAAAATGAAAGATGCTCTAATAAAGGAGTTACAGCAAAGAGCCACTTTCTCTGCCAGACACACTAAGAACCTCGATCGCATCTCAGGTGTTCCCGAAATGAAACGGTACCACTGATTTTCAAGATCCTACTTCAGGCAACAACATGACATTTTTTCCAACTGGTTGATTTACACAGTAACCGAATAGCAGTATGAAACAACTTTTTAAACAATATTATTCGATATCGTGAAATTGTGATCCATTGTTTTTGTCAGTATAAATTGTAAAAGTTTATACTTCCCACGGACGTATGGCCAATATGCATAAAACACTAGTGTATTAAGAGTATAGAAGATACTTAATGATGCAAAGTTCATATTATGATTGAACTCTCAGGAATGCTGAGGTTTTTTATACCTTTTGGTCATTAAGGGTAATAACAACATTAAAAGCAATTTAAACAGGTTTGATAATTAAATTTCGAGTGTTTTTATTCTGTCATGTTTCATGTTTCCGTTACCTGTGGTTATTATGTTTGTCCGCTTTCTCCGATCAGTTTTTTGAGGAAAAGATGCATAAGTGTTTACATGGGTATAATTAGATTTTCTTTAAAAATTGATTGACTAATTTGATCAGAATGGTCAATTTGTATTATCGTATTAACATTTTTCTAGGTCAACCGATTTACAGTTTAAACAAAGAATAATTTCCCTCATCCACATAGTAGTTCACAGAATTAAACATCTAATGATCTGCCTTATACAGGGTGTTCAATTAAAACTAACAGGGTGTCAAAACTATCTGTACAACTTCAAACGTTTTTCCTGAATATGATACCAAATGATCTTATTGCAAGTGTGTTTAGCATATAAATCTAAAAAAATGCTTGGTACCAAAACAAGAAATTAATAGCTAATTGTTATATAAATATTTGTTTTTCCAAACTAAAAACAAAACACGATAACAAAAGCAAAACATGCATGCCTATTGATTTGCCAAGTGATTGTTCAAGTTATTGTATTTACAGATGTGGAAATATTTTTTCGACACTCTGTATCTTAGCTTATCTTATAAAAATCAAATGATGAGGTGATTGTTTTTAGAAAGTTCTTCGCCCCAAAGAAATGTTTTGATGACAAACTCCACGTTGGCACCTGGTTTATTATATCACCAAGTTCACGTCCATAGCTCCACTTAGGAATTTCATATTTTTCCATATAGTATTAAATTGTGCCCCGTAGGTTTTTTCTAGTTTCGTGCTGTCTCTAAACCATATCATGCTGGTTGTATGACGATAATAACGCTCTTAACGATGGGTATTTTAGTTTCACGGAAATTTCTATCACGAATATCTTTTAGATCGTGTGAAGAAAAAATGAATTGCAATACTTGTCTTTTTACAGATATTTCTGAAATTTAAAAAAAATGTATAAAATAGTCAACTAATACCAAATTCTTTTTGAAAATAAATAGAGTTATGTATTGTCAAATATTTGGATGCAAATCTGTTCAGTTTGACTTCGTGATTTTAAATTATGAGTCAAGGGTGAATGGAAGAAAAGTGTCACCTTGACAAAATTATTATTCTGCCTTATTATTCAATAAAATTTGTTCAAGAACTTTACGCGCACAGATTGTAAGTTTATTTGTGAGACACATTGTACAGTGTAATTAATAAAATTTACACAAAAAATAATAAGTGAGTCAAACTTGATAGTTCAAATGAGTCAATTTGTCCCTGCAGTGACCCATTTTTCTGTGTACCCAGCCTAGCCTATAATGAGAGTTTTTAAGTTTTTAGATTGGGTCATCTGTAACACAAAACTCAATCATAATTAGACTACTGCAAATAGTTTGAAATTTAAATATTAATGAATTAAACTATATACACGGTTGCTCATATAGTTGGAATAAAAATATTTTTACCACTTTTTTATGCAAAGGTCAACTTATGATTGGAAACTTGTGTTGCTTTTGGTCAGATTTGATAGGTAACCTTATTGGGTGTGAAATGGAACTCCGAATGTAATCGATTTTCTCCTGTACCGGTAAGGGGACAACAACAAAAATAGGTCAAAAACGTGATTTTTAGGTCAAATTTGATTTGACTCCGCCTTTGTCAAGGTCACTTCTCTACTCAATTTAAGTGGTCATATGGAATGTGTATCTGTCGTAGAGTGATAAACAGGTGATTGAATGTCTTGATCACGCTTGACTGCGCCAAGAGAATGCTTGGAAGCAAAGTGCAAAATGATCCTTTAACGCCTCTCAATTTACAAAATAGGGTTGTGGTGAACGTGGAATGGTTCCTGGGGGTATATGACATCTTGAAAAAGTTTTAAAGATGTCATATACAGCTCAGCCAGGGACCGTTCCACGTCCACAACAACCCTATATTTGTAAATTTGGGGGCGTTGAAGGGTCATTTTCTGTTTTCCTTCCAAGCATTCTCTTGGCGCAGTCAAGCGTGACCAAGACATTCAGTCACCTGCCTATTACTTTACTTCATATAAACATTCCATATGACCGCTCAACATGAATAGAGAAGTGACCTTGACAAAGGCGGGGCCAAATCAAATCTGACCCAAAAATCACGTTTTTGACCCATTTTTGTTGTTGCCCCCTTACCAGTACATGAGAAAATTGATCACATTCGGAGTTCTATTTCACACCCAACAAGATTACCTATCAAATCTGACCAAAAGCAACATAAGTTTCCAAATATTTTCATCATAAATTGACCTTTACATAAAGAAGTGGTAAAAATATTTTTATTCCAACTATATGAGCAACCGTGTAGTAACAAAAAGATCCATGAATTTGACGATTCGCACCACTCAAACTAATTAAAATAAAACTAATACATGTGCTATACATAGGACTAATTGGATTTCAAAGTACTGGTTTTGAAATATCGACAAGTAACCCAAGTTCTTTTAATTACATTATGATAAAACAATTGGTATCGTACTTAAGTTTCGTGATAATTAGAATTTGTGCACCCTTTTCTAATATTCTTCAGAACAGTATCAACATTCAACCAATGTTGATCGTAAGGTCTTATGATTATAGTAATTAAAATCGAGTTGATAAAATCTTTCAAAACAATAGCGTAATGCAAATACATATGTGTGGTGCTCTGGCATAATGAGCGGAAAGTCGCGATTGAAGATTTTGAATAAATCGCTGCTAAAGTAAAAATGTGGTGAAAAGATCAAATTTCGTTTTTTGACATAAAACGCATTAATGTATAAGTGTCAATATATACCTGGCGTTTTGAAGGTCAATTATGCCGGGAAGTGCAATTATTTTCGGGTTATTGATCGCGTTTTGCTATTATACACTATAGTATTCAGTAACTTTAAAATCGATTTCCGACAATTTGTTACTGCCAGATTTTGAGTGGACTGTCTTGTATTTCGATCTCTGAATGAAAATTGTAGAAAGAAAGTATGACATATTATATATCATTCAAAAGCTGAGATTATAGAGAAATAGAATATGTCATAAAATCAATTTTGAAAATCGCGACTTTTCGCTCATTATGCCAGAGCACCACACATATAGTACTAGTAAATCAAATCTTGATCTGTCCTCAACTTTCTATTCACTTGTTTCGTTTAGATTTACTAGTATTCGAAATTATAGAGCAAGTATCAAAAAACATAAAGACCTGTCTTTTTGATGATAATGTGATGATCATATTCAATATTAAAAAATGAAAAGCATATGAAAACAAATATTGAATGTTCCGAATATGATGTACAAATATTTGAGTTTATATCATGATTACAGTGATTTGAGCAGTGCAATAGTTTGTTCTATTGCACGGCATGAAACAAACCGCTGTGATATCATGGAGGTTTGGGGCTATTGTTCAGATGAGTGACCACAGTACGTGCAATATTACAAAATATATCATTCGGTCAAATTTGGACTGATCCATTTCACTCGGCTACGCCTCGTGAAATAGAAAAGTCCAAATTTGACCTCATGATTTCACTCGGCTACGCCTCGTGAAATAGAAAAGTCCAAATTTGACCTCATGATATATTTTGTACTATTGCACTCTCAGGCATTAAATATTTGTATAATATGTCATGACGAAAAAAAAGAAGCAGACACAACCAAATAAACAATCAACATTCGTTTAAAACTTACAATTTAGTTAAAGATTGTCCTATATTTTCCCTTTCTTTAAAATCAAATCAAATCAATTTTATTTCCATTACAACAATACACTAAAATGACAGACGACTAGAAATCTTATGGAGGAGAAGGCTGGAAGGCATGAGGCCTGATAAATAGCCCATCCCTTTATAAATGTTGGTTGAACAAAAAAATAAGCACATTGAAACAAACGTACGATGGTCCCCTTCGCGTTTGACCCAAAATTAAGATGTTGCGAAGTATACCTGATCCCCGACCTGATCCAGATGATAAAATGATGGACATGTTCCTCCTCTTGGGGACAAAAATGTTTGATCACTGCTCGACACGCCATAATCTTGTAGTTAAATCAAAACATTTGTCTCAGACCATCATGTTTATAGTTCAAACTACCGACTTGGAATGAAATCATTCATTGATCATATTCGCGCCGAAATATAGGAATTGATTCTATTCTATATTTCAATAAAAGTGTGAATGTTTGAGTTACTGTCAAGAAGAACAATATAATTCTCACTTAAGTGACATTGTCAAAATATTGTTCAATATACATTTAATTGAATTCTAACTCGATAATTATGACATGTGTAATTTTTCAATTGTACATTTACAGACATTTTAATACGCCCCTCAACATGCTCAATGAATCGGATCATGAAAAATTGCCCACCTCGATTTTGTTAAGATTTCTCCTATAGTTAAGTATTCAGCATGCGATACAAAATTGAAAAACAAATTTAGCAAGGCATGCAAATTAATAAAAACTTTAGAATAATATCAATAATCAACCTTATTCAAGTCTTATTTTTAATTATAGCAATAAATTAAATCAACTTGATAAAATATTTCTTTATATTTTTCAAAACAATAGCACAGTCCCGAAATATTAACAGTAGATTAAATCTTGCTATCATTCTCTGCTTTCTGCTCTTATGCGTTGAGATTTCAAGTTCTTCGAAATTACAGAACAAGTATCAAAAACCATAATAGACCTTATTTTGATGAAGATGTGGTGGTGATTTTCAATGCTGAAAAATAGTAATTTCAAAAAATGAAAAAGAATTGAAAGCAACGTTCCGGAAGTGATATACAAATATTTGGGTATATATATCATGATGAAACAAAGAAGCGAAAACAAACAATCAACATAAGGTTGTCCAGTTTTTTATACTATTTTTAAACATTTAAATAAAATACGTGACGATGTTCCCATTTGCGTTTGACTCAAAATTTAGATGTTGCTATGTATACCTGATCCCCGACCTGATTCACATCCAGATAATAAAATGATGGACATGTTCCTCCTCTTGGGGACAAAAATGTTTGATCCCTGCTCGACACGCCATAATCTTGTATAGTAATTAAATCAAAACATTTGTCTCAGACCATAATGTTTATAGTTCAAACTACCGACTTGGAATGAAATCATTCATTGATCATATTCGCGCCGAAGCTTAGGAGTTGATTCTATTCTATAATTTCAATAAAATTGTGAATGTTCAAGGTACTGTCAAGAAGAACAATAGAATTCTCACTTAAGTGACATTGTCAAAATATTGTTTAATATACATTTAATTGAATTCTAACTCGACAATTATGACATGTGTCATTTTTTAATTGTACATTTACACAAATTGTCAACCGTGACATTAATATGATTTCTCATTATAGTCTTCCTATAGCCCTTGTCCTTGTACATTTACAGACATTTTAATACGCCCCTCAATCATGAAAAATTGCCCACCTCGATTTTGTTAAGAATTCTCCTATAGTTAAGTATTCAGCATGCGATACAAAATTGAAAAACAAATTTAGCAAGGCATGCAAATTAATAAAAACTTAAGAGTTATATCAATATTATCGATATTCAACCAAGTCTTATTTTTAATTATAGCAATAAATTAAATCAACATGATAAAATATTTCCTTATATTTTTCAAAACAATAACGCAGTCCCCAAATACTAGCAGTAGATTAAATCTTGCTATCATTCTCTGCTTTCTGTTCTTATGCGTCGAGACTTCAAGTTATTCGAAATTATAGAACAAGTATCAAAAGCCATAACAGACCAGTATTTGATGAAGATGTGGTGATCATTTTCAATGCTGAAAAAATAGTAATTAAAAATAAAATAAAAAAAAGAATTGAAAGCAAGTTCCGGAAGTGATATACAAATATGTGGGTATATATATCTCATGAAGACACAAAGAAGCAAAAACAAACAAACAATCAACATTCTTTTTAAACTTGTAAAGTAGTTTAAGGTTGTCCAGTTTTTTCACTATTTTTGAACATTCAAATAAAATACGTGACGATGCTCCCCTTCGCGTTTGACACAAAATTAAGATGTTGCTAAGTATACCTGATCCGCGACCTTATCCAGGCCTAGATGGATGAAATGAGAGACATGTTCCTTTTTGGCAAAATTATCGGTATAATCTTGAAATTAAATTGGAAAAAAATTGTCCCAGACCATTATGATTGTAGTTCAGACTACCGACTTGAAATGATCATTCATCAATCATAATCGCACCGAAACATTACATTTCAGAAGTTGATTCTTCTTAATTTCAATACAATTATCAATGTTCGAGTTACTGTCCAGAACTTAATGTCCAGAAATAATATAATTCTCTCGCAAGTGACATATGTCAAAATATTGTTTCAATACACATTTACTTGAATTCTAACTCAAAAATTATGACATGTGTCAGTTTTCAGTGTACAGACACATTTCGCAGTGAATCGGGTCATGAAAAAATCGTCAACCGTGACATTAATATGATTTCTCATTATAGTCTTCCTATAGCTAGCCCTTGCCCTTGTTGTTAAGTATTGTTGATTGTTGTTTGTTTGTTTGTTTGTTATATGTCTTCAGCATATGCGGTACAAAATTGGAAACATAAATATTAAGCAATACTATATAAAAAGCATTAAAAGGGAGCGCCCTTGTCACCCATGACTTTAGATTTTTTAGCTTATTGGGTTTGGTTTTGATGGGTCTTGTTGGTGGCACATGGCAAGTAACAAGGATTTGATCGTGCGCTTTCCTTTATCCTATATAGTACACGAGAAATTTAATTCGGGATCCCAAATTTAATTTAACAAATGGCCATTACGCAAAAAGTATGCATATTTAAGCCAATATCGTGCGGAGGTTGATAATATCTCGCTTTTTTGCGCGCTCGCTCTCACCGAAAGACCAACTATTTTTACCATCTGTCACTCAATGACCCCCTATTTTATTAAATTCCTTGTCACTGAAACAACCAGTGTCACTCAAAGACCCAATGTTTTCTTAATTTGATGTAATTTTTCGAGAATTTGGCTAAATTCGTCAACAATTTCGCTAAATTCGTAAAAAAAAATTTTAGCCCGCGACGCGAAAAGATCCTACTTTTTTATTATTAATTTCGCCCAAAGACACCCTTTTTTGCACTTTGTCACTGACTTCATAAGAACATATACACATGTTAAACAATTTTAACAAGTACCAAAAAAAAAAGGTTATTCCATGGTGAATGTCACAAACGTTACCAAAGTGTTACATGATCATTATGCCCTTGAAAAGTGTTCTTCAAGGGTTGTTATAGATCTTGCAGAAATTCAAATCTCATTAAATTTCAAGCACAAGAACACGTAACAGTTTGTGCCTTTTGCCATGGAATGACTCGTATATGATATAGGATGGGCCCAAAAAATCTCTAGTTACTCTTTCAAACTTATTTCCAGTATACTTAGGATCCGACAATTGTTGTTTACTGCTGCTGTTATTGTTAATGTTGTTGTTGCTTACATATTTTCTTGGTCACAATCTGTCAGGCTTATGATGAACAAGTCATTTCTAATATAGCGAAAATAATGTAGGTCTGACTATATGGTTGAAAATTCAAGTGTAAAATGTAAATTACTTGTTTTGTTAATTAGGTCGCTGATTACACATAGAGCGGAAAGAGTGTGAACTATGTCAGATCATGCATAGAAAATAACAAAAGTGTGAAATTGACATGCGGATTAGAAATGAATCTTTAGCAGAAACTTAATCAGTTTATGTTTTTTTACTAAACAAAAAGTACATCGTGACAACCTGTTAAAATATCATTATTATTTTTCAAAATGAAAATGTTCTTGGTGGATTAGAGCTGTAAGCCCTCCGGGGGCCGCTGGCATAAAAAATGGTTCGCATGCTCGTCACAGCACCTCAAAATTGGACCCTGCCAAAACGGCATAATTGTTGGCTCCAAATTGCACTTCTAAAAGCTTCTTCATGTTGTAGGGTGTCACATCGCATCTCCAAATGACATAATGGGGAACGATTGCGTAATGATTTTTAAACTAAATGTAGTTGTTTGGTAATTAATGTGAAGTTCAATAGATGTTTTTATGCAAAACATGTACAGCACGTTATCAAATGAGCATCATTAGTAAAAAACCCTTACCCGTCACCTCATAAATGGCGTTTTTTTATGATGAGCATGTGGACCAATTGTCATCCAGAGAGGTCCCCCGGATGTAAGTCTTGTCTGTAAAATATAAGTCTGTAAAGAAAGTCAATATCATGTATATATTTACCGGCTGTCGGGCTTCGCGTGAGGTTTTCCCACTTCAACAACGATATCAACTAATTCAACATAAAATAAAATTTTATGAATATTAGTCATATCAAAATTCGTTTGAAATGTGTACTTACAATTCTTTCTATATTATATAGAATTGACACATGATCTGTCATGCTTTATCGTGGCCTTATACCTAAAAGGTTGTTTTTATCTTATTTACAAAGTATACAATGCAAAGTCCACGCAAAGCCTGCAAGTATACATATTTTTTGGCATGCGCATATTTTGTATAATTTCGAATGCATGAAACCAAACTAAACCAATTGTAAATAAATCATAAATGTCAGGAAAAATCCCAGTTATCATTAAAAGTCCATTTTCCGCTATTTGTGTTCGTGATGGTATGTCTGGAAGCATTTAGGCCTAGTCCTACTACTACATGGAGGACCTATTGTTTTCAAAATTAATGCAACATTTAATTTAAAGTATAGCCTACATTTAGACCCGGAGATCCAGGGAATTGGTTTCAAGTTAGACCTTTTAAGCTCATGGATGCTTTGACAGGGGTGAGCACTGACATGTAGGCGCCACACCACGAAATAGCTTCCCATTGACTTACTGTACAAAATGACTGACATGCAGGCGCACACCACGAAATAGCTTCCCATTGACTTACTGTACAAATGACTGACATGCAGGCGCAACACCACGAAATAGCTTCCCATTGACTTACTGTACAAAATGAGTTCCTAAAAACACCGAAAACTCAATAATAAAGCAACTGGTTACTTCAACACTGCCTTTTCTCAATTGATTATGATCTCTTGTAATACAAACTGATGATAAAAGTACACCATCAAGGCAACATTTTCAAATACTTGACGCTGAAGTAATAACGCCCCTATCACTGACAGCCGAATTTGGTATTACCAGAATCAGACGCAAATTAAGGAAAACCCTTTAAATTTTAGCAAAGTAATCTGGAGATCAAACATGACATCAGAGCATCTTTAAATAAACCTAACTCTATAATTAGAACAACATTTTGACCAAACATATTACCCTTCCATACGTTTTGAGGCCCTCATTTAGGAGAGGGCAGTCAATTTTGCCGATTTTACTGATTTTAGATTGCCAGCACTATATTTATTTAGTGTAGTGTATCCTGCACGATACCTGTGACCCTTTTTACTTGAGGCAGCTCAGTAGACCCCAATTTGCAACATGATTCAGTTCGTTAGACCCCCTTTTAGTCTAGATATTTAGCTCCAACTGAAAAAAAATTAACAAACAATTTGAAAATTATCATCTTAGCTCATCTTGAACATGTTGTACTAGAGCTTATTCAAAAGGTCGTTATATATGAGGCTTACAACAATATTAGGCTATTTAATATACGGACATGTTTCCTTACATCTCTACAGGTAGCAACATTATGCAGGTTCACTATAAGGTCCACTCCGCATACAACGCAAATTGATAGCTTAGTTGTTTGTAACGTCCTAATGTATAATTTCTGTGATCATGTCGATACGTTGTATGGAACTTGAGGTACTTGAACATCCTGCTAGTCCCGGCGAAGGTTCGCTAGTAGAACATGAAATAAGGTTCGCCAGTCCGAAAGTGTATTTTCCTATACTTGAGGGTTCACCAGTCCAAATTTGAAAAAAAGGTCTGTCAGTCCGATAACAGGGTTCGCTGGTCTGAATTTTAAAAAGAACAGGTTCGCTAGTCCGAAAATGAAATAAGGAGATTTTTGCCAGCTGATTCCTCAATGCGTCACTTCTTCCCAATTCGTACGTCGGAGATCTGAATCGAAGATCGTTTGTTTTCACGAAGTAGTTCGATGATACAGTAAGCC
>JXSR01S005336.1:58322-74912 GCA_000969725.1 Ophiothrix spiculata | reverse complement strand
ACCCAAAAAAAAATCATTTTGGCAGCCATTGTTTTGGTCATATTTAAATTTTCCTATGTGTTTTTTGGTGGAAACTCCTTACCTATTAATCACATTCTTAAATTCACCTTATAATCTGAATAGCAGCCTCTACTTTTTAGATTTTAAGGGGATTGAGGTATTGTTACATTATAAGTAATGTATATTTCGACCAATTTCGGCACTTTGGCGGCCATCTTGGATTCCAAGAAATGCCCAAGGATGTGAGTACCACATCAACTGGGATCATATTCTTGAATATCTAACTAAAAGTAATCATATGGGAAAAAAACTATATCAGGGATTTCCATCTCCTGGTGAAATTGTAATGTCTACTGCAGGACTTTATCATTCGGGGAATCTGATGCTTGTGCCCCACCACTCAGAAAACCTGGGGTCATTTACCGGTACCACAATAAAA
Organism: Ophiothrix spiculata; assembly: GCA_000969725.1. Classification (NCBI taxonomy): domain Eukaryota; kingdom Metazoa; phylum Echinodermata; class Ophiuroidea; order Amphilepidida; family Ophiotrichidae; genus Ophiothrix; species Ophiothrix spiculata. The sequence continues at coordinate 74,473 of JXSR01S005336.1, read as the reverse complement.
GCATATGAAACACATGTCCCAAATCATCCATAAAATATTTGACAGGACTAGCGGGCCCCCGCTAGATGATTAGAGCATATTTTGAACTTATTAACCTTTTGTTTTACATTGATAATGTTTGATTATGTTTAATGTTTAGTTTGGTTTTACCGTAGGCTTAAACATGCCCCCCACCGATTTTTGAGTTTAATTTTCCCGTATAGGGTTATCATCTGGCTTAACCCCCCGGCCCCGTCATTTGGGTTTTGAGATTAATTTTCCTGTAGCCTTAAACCTGGGTCTCCCCCCCCCCCACCGTCCCGTACGTGAAAACACAAAATAGTTTAATTTTCCCGTATAATTTTTTTGGATGTTCTCATTTTGTACATCATCCTGCATTTCTCCGTAGCCTAAAACCTGGCTCCTCCGTGCATGAATACAAAAAATAGTATAGGCCTAATTTTCCCGTATAGGAAAATAATAATAATAGGCTTGAACCTAGATTTTCCCCCGTTTTTTTAGGGTACTCTTAAATTTTCTGTTCGCTGATAAAGTTAAGTGTTTTTGATGTTCTCATTCTGTATTTCCTCCATTTCTGATCACATATTTTCCCCATTGATGTTCTCTACTCCAGTGAATCACCCCGTATGATAAGGATAATGTCCGAGTATCACAACTTTCGTGGATAATAATCACCAAGGCGAAGCCGAGGTGATTATTGTCCACGAAAGTTGTGATAACGAGGACATTATCCGATTTAACACCCATCTATAGATCGAACAGGTCTAGACGTAAACATGTCAGTGATGTTGTTCTTTAAATTGCTAAATACAATTAATTTGCATAACAAGAAATGTTCAGAAAGTTCAGAATTAGGTGTTGATACTACTGTCAACACTTGATTCATTTAATAAGTTGTCACTGTTATGTTCAGATGGGAGGACATATTAGGCTTAGCAAGTCCCCGACAGTGTAATTGGATTATACTTATTATTATCTTTATTATTGGAGCTCTCTTTTACTTACCACTGGATTCATGATGTGGACTATAATACCATTGGATGTATTTAATAATTGGGACAGCTTTTTACATGTACCACTAGATTTATCGGAATTAATTAAACTATATCATTGATGCTTTGTAGCCATCCCTGTAACAGACGAAATGGGTAAGTTGATTAATATGAACCGCTAGCAAATATAACTAGCCTCATTAAGGGGTTTTCTCTGAGATGCAAATTCTCCCGGGGGCACTCCCATATGTTGGCACGCGTCATGCTCACTCCTGTCGATAGACCCCCTTTTTTTCTCCGCTCTCACCCAATGACCACCCTTTTCACTGAGCTGTCACCCAATGACCCCCTATTATTTTGAAATTCAACCTTTTTTATGGTAACTCTCATCCATTGCCATGATTTTTCGAGAACCTACACCGAATGATCCCTTTTTTCCCTAAATTTGTCGATTTTTTCGAAAAATTTACGAAAATTTGTCGATTTTTTAGAATTTTTTTACGAAAATTAGCCTTATTTTATTTAAAAATTTACACCGAATGACCCTGTTTTTCGCTCTTGCCAACAAATCGCTCGAAATAACCCAGTTTTTTTACCCTCTACACCACCTATTTTTCAATGTATTTCTCACCTATTGCCCCTACATTTTGAAAGCCGTAGGAGCAGGTACGTCACTTTCATATTTGAGTGCCCCCGGGCAAATACTCCATTTATTTTCTTAAAAATTTAGTATTTGGTAACATAAATCCAGTGTAGACCTGACGGGTAGGCCTAAATAACATTGACGTATAAGATGTAACATAAGCATTAGGTCTACACATTAGCCTACAAAAACTTTTCCACATGATAGCCTATTCTATCATGTTTTAAACGTAATAAAATGCAAGAAAGCTGGTAAGAACTTCAAATAATTAAAAGAAAAATAGGAAAAAGTATACTTAATGTCCCATCCGAAACTTGACCGTAACCAGATCCGATCCCGACTAATTAAACTATGATCCGCCCCTAAATCACCAACCATCACCCGACTCATAGCCCTAAACATACCCTAAACCTAAACCATAACCCCAAAACTCTGGATGGGACCTGGAGTAGGCCTATACTTGGTCCAAAAGTTGCAAATTTATTTTAAATGTATACATAATTATATGCCAAAGTCATGACGCAGATTAAAAAAATAATAGAATTTGTGTTTCATAATATGAACTATTTTAACATGTTTAATAATGCAAATTCCCCATTTAGCCAAGTTCATTGATTGATTGCATATTATTCTGTTTTGAGTTTTCACACTTGTGTACACTATTATCACATTCATAGCAATAACTCTCCATTCCTTAATAACTCTCCATTCGTGTAAATTCACGAATGGAGAGTTATTGTTTAACGCTCCATTCGTACAAAATATTGGAGCGAAAAAACAATAAGGTGAGGTCTCAGATGGGTGTTAACATCGTAATAATCCAGCTGTCAGTTTCCCTTTGCCCTGTCAGAAGGCGTACGTCTCTCTATCCCGTATATCATCACTCATACCCCCTTCAATTCCCGGTATTGCAGTGTTTTATATCACTACACAATGCATGTGGACTTGCCTAAAAACGACTTAACTGACATAATTTTAAGAAACTTGGCTTCCCCATGATTCTGATTTTGAGATTACCTTCAGGTTTATACCTGGCTTCCCCCACCCCGTATATAAATTTACGCGAAATAGTAGGCTTTAACCTGGCTCCGCGCCGTCCCGTACGTGAATACACAAAATAGTTTAATTCACCCGTATTAAGTTTTTTGATGTTCTCATTCTGTATGTCATCCTACATTTCTGATCACATATTTTCCCCGTGATGCTCTCTACTCCCGTGAATCATCCCGTATCATCGTGATAATCCTGCCGTAAGTTCTCCGTTTGCACTGTCAGCAAGCGTTAGCGTACGTCTCTATCCCGTATATCATCATAATTACCATCCCGTATTTCCAGTTTTTTATCACTACACCCGTCACTGGACTCGCCAATTTTTCCCGCATGTTTTCATACGACCCGTTGCTATTGCGTGCATGACGCAATATCCTTGGATGCGTTTTGTTTACTCGCGCACTCGCATAGTAACGACTGACGTCACTTTTGAGCTCAAAAATGGTCCGAAAATACAGTTTTTTGCACTTTTTGAAGCAACCCGTTGTTGGTTTTCGACCAAATAACGTTCATGTCACTCTCTGTGATTTCCTTATCTTCCTCATAAATTCCGCTCCGTTTAGATCAAAAATCGCGGAGCTTATTGCAAACACCACCCACTGGTCCACCGGTCCACCGTCACAAACCCACAACATTTCCCAAATTATAGTAAGACAAGCGGGATGCCCCCGCTTCGCGCGGGCCCCCGCTAGATGAGCATACTATTTTGAACAGATTGAACTAATTAACCGTTTGTCGTACATTAATGTTTAATTTATTTTAATGTTTAGTTTTATTTCCCGTAGGCTTAAACCTGCCTCCCCGGTCATTGAATTTTGAGTTTAACTTTCCCGTATAGGCTTAATTATCACCATGCTTAAACCCCGGCCCGTCATTGGGATTTTGAGATTAATTTTCCCATAGCCTGCCCCTGTCCTGTACACCAAAATAGTTTTAATTTTCCCGTATAAAGTGTATATGATGTTCTCATTCTTTACGGTATATCATCCTACATTTCTGATAATAATAATAATAACACGTATTTATAAGCGCCTTACTGATACAAACATGTAAAACTCAAAGCGCTTTACAAACTAATTTACACAAATAAAATACTACAAATTTTACATATTTAAGCAAATATATATAAGACAATATTGATGGAAAAATAATTGAACTGTTAAAAATTACAGGTTTTTTTTTTGAATTGCACAGAAAGGGTGAACAGCGATATTTTTGTTGGCCGCAGGTGATGTACCGTGGCCTACTCCTACGGTGGAAAACCTGAGGAGTTAACCATCATATATATTTTCCCAATTGATGCTCTCTACTCCCGTGAATCATTTCATATCATCGTTATAATCCTGCTGTAAGTTCCCCGTACCCCGTTTAAATCAAAATTTGCGGAGCTTATTGCGAACACCACCGTCACAAACCCACAACATTTCGCAAATTATAGTAAAGAATAACGAGGTTGATTGCAAATGTTCCATCTATATTGGATGGAACACAGGCATACAGTGTGTATCAAAATGATTAGTACTCAACTTTTTGATTTTTTTCTGATCGATGAGTTTTAAAGATTAAAAACTTCTTTGAAACTCAAGTTTTATCAATTGAGCTAAGGGAAAAAGAATTTCACATAATTATGAAGTGTACCTTTTGTCATTAATTTCATCGAATCATTACTGTTTACCAAAAAAATGTTTACACTAAAATAATGGTGAAATCGGCCCAAGTGGTTTTCACAAGTCTTTACTGAAATGAACGTAACTTTTGGCTCTGGCAATTAAATGAGATCACTTAAGCTACTTTTGGTAGCCAATTAGATAGTCTTTCAAACACGGGAAAGGCTGTTACTGCCGAGGTTGTTTAAAGTACTTCACATGATGGCATTCATTGGTACACGGACGTGATAGGTATATAGCCACCACTAAAAGAAGCAATTGCCAAAAGATTTGTGGGAAAACCACCTGATAGAAATCCTGCCACAAAAATAATCAGTCTGTCCACTCGCTGAAAGAAAAGTACCTTGAAAAAGAGGGCAATTCCTAGCTATTCCTGCTTAATGTTAACATTTACAAATCTTCGAGGGACAGATGTTTTCATCCATAATGCACTTTGACCTAGCAGTAAATTCAAAATTGTTATACACAAATCTATAGCATTGGTAATTTGACCCGGAATGGGAAGAACTTAAATCAACCTCTGGTCGACGCAGGTTGTATCCAACGCAGGACTTTGTTTAAGTTTTAGGTGAACTTGGATAGATCCACAGCTGCCTTGCGAAGAGCCACAGCTACCAGCTGATGGTCCACCACATTGCCTCAGGATTAGACCCTTTTCCGATTGAGGTATTTGCGGTTTATGGCTGGGTTAGAGTTCGCTACTGAACTCCTAAACTACGAAATATTGTATATGATCTACATCGTATTAACCTTATTAAGCGGTCGTTAACTTTCTGTAATGGTGTGAAGTAATAATCTGATGATGACCCACAGTATCTCATCACGGTGTTAACGAAGCTCGGTCTTTCAACTCTGACACCTGCAAAGATATCCAACCAACTTTAACAAAGGTGATTCTGGTTTGCACAGTAATAAGGAAATTGTTGGATGCCAAAATAGCAGAGAGCACCACGTTGGTTAGGTGGGTAATCATGGAACTTATACATATTATGAGTGAATATATCCTGATATTCAATTTGTTTACGTCATTGAAAGTATTTCCATGGAAACCTAAAACTATCGAATAGTAATTCTTCAATAAACAAGCATGAATAACCCATGACTTTTACAAAGGTAGAAACAAAAAGACAACTCATCAGCATTGTTGATGTTTCAACATTTGTGGTGGCTTTGTATGAATAATAACAGTCTAGTCTGGAAAAGGAGTATAAATTGATGGGTGTCGGTGTCACAAACGCATCATAATAATATTCATACCTGATGGTGTAGTATATAGTGTCCTGTTCGTATATCATAAAAGCTATCAGATAAAGGGCACCAAAAACCTTCCTGAACGGAATTGAACTTTCCTGTTCAACAAATTTGTGTTGGAATACAGGGCAAGGTGTTGGAAAATTAAAATTACAAACACAAAAACCAACATGGCTGCCCATAGTTCAAATTGGCGTGCAGCAGTTGATGTGGAACCTGATATAGCCTATGTAAGGCCAAGAGGCTCAGCAACTTTCGATTGTGACGTGATCGACTACCATGAACCCATCCAGGAGTATACTTGGAGTTTAACCCCACCTATATCGGACTTTCGGGTGACTTATGATAACAATTACAAGACAATACATATTAGTAATCTCAGTACTAGTGAAAACAATACGGTAGTTATGTGTCACGTGATTCCTGAATCTGGTGGAGAAATTAGTATGTCTGCCATTATCGAAATGGTGGAAGAATCGGATCGTGATGGTGATGGCGGTGGTGAAGATAGAGACGGTGACAGAGATGAAGAAATTCCAAGGCCACGTCCGAAGGCTACGACAAAGAGACCGACTCCGAGACCGCAGCCTTCTACAACCACAGCTAAGGCAAGTTTTCCCAAAGTAACCGCGTCTTTACCATCTAACATTCTTACCGGGGAAAGGATAAACCCTCGTGTCACCAAGGCAGGTGGAATGTCTCAGGACAATGCGCATCTATCAAATAAATTCAATCCAGCAACAATTGGGACGCTTGTTGGATTTAGTGTTTTAGTTCTATTGGCAATTATATTTATCATTTTCAAACGGCACAATAATAATAAAAAGCGTCAGAAGCCTCCAAATTATCGACATAGACCTTACGATGATTACGAGGTGGCACCCATGCCCCCAATGGCACCTACTATTGATAGTCGTCATTCGCGAGACACATTCTCAGCAGTACATGGCAAATTTTATGATCCAAGGTATCAAAAGCCGGTTCATAAGGATAACAAATCGGTACCATCAGTAGCTTATTCACGTGACTCGGGCTGTGTCGATGAATATGTTTATATGGAGCCAGGAGAACAACGAGGACAGTCGTTAGGCTCGCTAAGTGTTCCTTTTGGAGGCGGATATGATCATCTGGAACGGAGTAATCCAGAACTTGACAACATCCCTTACCCGATCTCTCCACAAACTCCTTCGAAAAAGTATGCCAAATTGACACCAACAACTTCGCCAACGTTTAGCGATTATGAAAATCAGGAAATTACAGGAATGCATACGTTTGAACTTGATGAGCAGAAACGGTTAAAATATGCCTCATTAAGCCACAAAGAACAGAGTGAGCAGCATCCACTCAGGAGAAAAACTTCGTATGCTAAGATACGTGGGATCATCAAAATCTTAAGGACTCAAAACAGTACTCGAGTAAATATTGAACCCCACTGAAAACATGATTTATGATGTTATGAATAATAATTAGTTTTGTTATTATATATGTGGGAGTGCTGAGTATTACTTTTGTCTAGCTGGTCTAGATATCAATATGAACTTTTACTGAATTGATGCGATGAGTATAAAGCCAGTATAAACAGTGCTTCAACATTGTGTATACCATGTACCACAGGGATCATTTTTTGGTCAACTTTACTTGGTCATCATTTTATCGTCAGTGGACAGCTACAATAATATGTGCTATTTCAAATGACATTATTTATTTAAACGAATTGCTGATAATGCCCATCATTGATTCCGAATATGTTCTCTCTTCGTATTATTCTTAATAATTGTATTTTGACAGTACTATATTGTAGCTGCATTGGGTTTGAACAATGATAATTGGTACACTGACATCATAATTTGAACATCTGATATGATAAAGGTGAGCATTTATGAATCGCTGCTCTGCATCACGGTATCATATTGAAGCAAAGGAATAACAGGTTGCAGTTCAAAAAATTACATTTCTTTTTATAAGAAACAATTAATGAAGAATCATTCAACATACACTATTTGACTGTCTTGATTCAAACAATAGGTGAAACAATTAAATGATTAATGGGTGTATACACGCGACTGATATCTAATAAGGTATCTTTTAAACTCTCATATTTCAATTTATGCCAATTCCAGAGAAGTGTGTTTTTAGATGTTCATAACCAAACATGTAATCTTAAAAAAAGCAAGTATTTTAAACATATATGAGTGCAGAATCAATTTTGAAATTTAGGGCCAGACACCTACGCTACCTAACACGTGGAATTTCACAGGTTTATATTCGTAGATTTACAGGGGAGATACCAGGTTTTGTATACCAGCCCGTGTAATGGCGTCGTCAGCCATGGAGCTCAAATTGGGAGTATTCGGGTCCACTCGGTTCCCGGCAAAATCAACTCCGAGTGCCGAGACTTGGTTACGCGTAGAGACAACCTGCGCAAATATTACTTTGCGCGAATGATACGCCAACCTGCACGCAACTTGAAGCGTGTGTGCGTGTTTCAATATTCGCGCATTATGACAAGATGCGATGCATCATCGGCAAGCCATCGGCAAAAACGCGAATACCCCCAATTTTGTCTCCATGCCGGAATAACAATGGCAGCATGTCTTGTATCTCCCCTGTAAATCTATGGTTATATTACACATTGTTCGCTGGTATGCAATCATGGTAATAAATTATGTCATTATCATTTAGTAGACATGAATACTAAAAGCTGATTGGTAAACAGACACGTAATATATACTGGTATTGCATAGTTGCAATATTAAACTCTAACATATTATGTTATACCGGTATACATCTGGATATATTGCAAATACCCATCTCAATCTTTTTATGCTCTTTCACATGCTCATTCAACCGCGCAATATATTCTGTATTGCGCGGTTATTTGCGTAGGTACTCTTCTTCACCTTACATGTGTTCTTTTAATCTTACGCAATTATACAACCTGTATTGCGCGGTTATATTGCATAGGTACTCTTCTTCACCTTATGTTTTCGTTTACATCTTACGCAATATATTCTGTATTGCGCGGTTATATTGCATAGGTACTGTTCTTTTACATCTTGCGCAATATATTGTGTATTGCGTAGTGCAACAAACGTTTGTATTGCGTGGGCTGCAATAACTCAATATTTTTTTAGTTTATCATATAAATGTATTCGTGTCTACTAAACGATAAATTCGTTCTGCCTCATGTGATACAGCACCCAAACATAGATATCTCTCCGTATTGCGTGAACAAACAGGGGGTAACTAATAGGGGAAGGTGGGGCGAGTTGGCGCTCGGGGCGAGTTGGCCCACCACGTGTTTCTGCTCACGTGACCTAGGGAGAATTATGTCACTGGTGATTTTTATCATATATAATGCATCAAATTAACCATAAAAATTTCAAAACCCAGCTCATCTTTTTGTGTGAGCTATCAGTAAAACGGGTTTTTGAGTTACCTAAGTAAACTTTTTTAGCAAAAGTAATTTTGTACTAGTGTCAAGATATTACTTCGCTGGTTCAAGTTATTATTATTGATTACGAGGTATGGTACTTGTCCAACAGGTCATGGGATCAAATCTCCGTCATCCTTTGTTTTGTTGGTATACCACGAGGTTAAGTCAAAACTGGGACTACGGTGCGAGTTGGCCCCCTACTACACGGGGTGAGTTGGCCCTATGGCAAACGTACCCAAGATGGAGTGCTAACTTACTCGGACTCTAATTGCATGATGACATTTATGACGTTTTAACACGATTTTAATTCTAAACAGATAGATATATACGTATAATAAGACGCAAGGAGTCTTTAATGAAACTGATAGGATATATGTAGGCATATATTATACAAATATTTAATGCCTGAGAGTGCAATAGTACAAAATATATCATGAGGTCAATTTTGGACTTTTCTATTTCACGAGGCGTAGCCGAGTGAAATGGATCAGTCCAAATTTGACCGAATGATATATTTTGTACTATTGCACGTGCATGATATCACACAGATTTATTTCATGCCGTGCAAAAGTACAAACTATTGCACGGCTCAAATCACTTTTATCATGATATAATGCTTTATATTGCATGTTTACATCAGGTTAAGCATTTTCAACTTCAAACATACGAGTCGTTTTGGATCAAAATATCCGTATGAACAATTTTTAACAATACGATTGCGTTAATTTTAAAGCCGTTGTTCCATCCAAAGCAACTATTTGTCAATCAACTACATAAATCAATCGCAAGACATTCATCTTTCTATATTCTAATGTGTAATTTTCTTAAAAGTTGCAGTTAACACAGTAGGCTACAGCGTATCTTTTTAAAAAATCGACCTTGTTTGTATTTGAAAATCTAAATTGCTTTTATAAAATCTTAAAACCTGAATTCTATCCAGAAAAAGATTCAAAAATTCTGTTCAGGTAGACAACTTTCTACCTTTGTCCGGTCAAAGGTAGACGATTGTCTACCTTAATGAATTATTTTCTGAAATTTTTTTTTATAAAAGCAATTTAGATTTTATAGTGTTCAATGTGTAAGAATCAAATAAGGGTCTGTTTGATGATTCACAAATAGGCCGAGGTACACACATCGTAACTCTCACATCTTGTCATGGAATAGTCCAGATGCCATAAGCATAATGGCTGATCCTGAATTACCATGATTACGATGAACAATGTGTAAAACAACCCTGTAAAAGTGCACGTGTTCAGGTAACATCAGGAAGAAAATATACCTAGATACATTTGTTTGTTAATAGCCTGCTAGTTCGAAGACCCGCTCTCAAAAGTCCAAAACGTATTTTCCTATTATCATGATTATAAACTGTTGAAAACATATTGTGAACGCGCTTGTCTTGAGGTCCGCTAGTTCGAAAATGAAGTAAGGCCCTTTGGTCGGAAATGAAATACACTGTTGCCCATTAAGTTGGAATATCGCCTCAGAATACCCCAGGGGGGGGGGGGGCACTTAGATTTGGAGCTGTACACAACCGCGTTCAAAAAAACGCGTGAAAAGGGTGTTTTTTCACAGTCGAGCACGTTACGCGCGTTACGCGTTTAGGGGTGGAAAATCAAGCATTTTCGTAAAAAAGGGTGTGTTTTGAAAAATCTTTTTCTAACGCGTTTAGGGTCTCTTTCACAATTCCATGTCCAACTTTCTCCGCACCCTTTGTATTAAACAGCGAACTCCCCTGTTTGAAATCCCGATCAGATTTTGGGATTTCCTCATTTTTTTCCCGCTTTCAATACGAGAGTTAAGTACACGTTTCCAGATAATTGCAACATCATCGCAGTGGTCCACAGACGAGTGTCGTCAAACAAAGTAACGTCATTAGTCCAGTATACCGAACATTTCATAATCTATTCTACGGGTTTTAAACATTAAAGTTGCTAAAGCTCTCTTGTCATATCTTCAACTTTGACAGATGTATGGTACAATAATGAAAACATGTTTAGGTCGTAATTTTGTCCAAAACTTGTTAAGGGTACCTTTAAAAAAAAAAGTCGCGAAAACCTGTTTAGGGCATGATTTTGAGAAGGGACCAAAACCTGCTTAGGGTGGGTCTGAAATTTTTTTGAACGCGGTTGTGTACAGCTCCAAATCTGAGTGGCCCTCCTGGGCAGAATACATGCAGTGATAGATACAATGAATGTCCATTTATCAATGAAGGTACAGTGAAATGAAATAAGTGTTAGGCTTGATCAATTGATAATTGTAGTGGCTACACTTTACATCACACTAATTGAGCCAAGCCTTTAAGTCCTAAGACTATGGTCACAATTGATCGTATACGAACGATTACGAACAGTGTTTAGTCCGTCTAGTAGGACCACAGGCAGCAAGCGACGCCCTCACTGCTCACTTATAGCTTACTGCTCGTGATCCTACTAGACGGACTGAACGCTGCTCGTATGATCAATTGTGACCATAGTCTAAGAGCTTGGTCATAATAATCGTAAGAACAGCTTTCGAGCAGTGAGGGCGTCGCGTGTCCTATTAGATGGACTAAACACTGCTCGTAGCTGTTCGTACTCTATATGCATGTGGGAACTCAGAACGAGGCCAATTATGATAATACCCTACTTGCCCTCGTTCTCTGAGTTCTGATTCTCCGTCCGATTCTGTGGATTTACCCCATCAACGGCGGGAGTATGTCAATTATAAGAATGGTCTAGTACAGATAGGATAGACATTCCATATAACCACTCAGCTTGAGTAATGAAGTGACCTTGACCCAGGTTTTGACATATTACGTTTGACATCAAAATCACGTTTTTTGATCCGTGTTGTTGCTCCCACCAGAATATGAGAAAACCGATCACATTCGGAGCTTCATTTCACACTCAACTAGATAACCTATCAAATCTGACCAAAAGCAACATAGCAACATAAGTATCCAGATAGTAATATTATAACCTTTAAGGTTACAGTTCTTTTTCGCAGGCGAGACGGCGGAACGTAATGGTTATTGCACGTTTTTACCTACTTACACGTGTCAGAATATCACAAATTGTGGCGTACATATGAAATAGAGTCTCTAGTGAGCTTTTCATGTCCATGATCAAGGTCAAAATTGTGGCAACAGACTACTTTGAAAAAGTTGACGCCTTTTTAATCGAAATCCCATAATTTTATAATGTTCGGACAATTATATAGATTGTTTTCAAATTTTGACAGATTGTAGGCTTGATACTTCTTATTGAATTACAAATATTATTGTATTAGTGTGTGGTGTTGATTTTTAATGATGATATTATTCAATCCTCCATCCTAGTGACTAATATCAGCGACCATTTTCCAACTGTTTTGTCTGCAAATATTGAAATTGCTGCGACCAGAAATGAAATGAAGAAAAAGTATTTATCTATAAAGGAAACCATGTGATAATTTGGTAAACTGTAAGCAGAAATTATATAATTTTCAACGGCTCCGAATTATAGATACTGTGAATGCCGATGATAATTATAACAAATTCGTTGACACATTTGATCAACTTTATGATGAATGCGTCGATCCCTGTCAGAAAACGTACCCTATTTAAGCAAGAAAATGGAACATTACGTACATTTAGCCCGTACGTGGATAGTTTCAAACCAGAAAGCGTGATCCAGTTATCTGGGTGATAATCAGATTACAGGCAACATACTTGATAAAAGATTAAACGAACTGATCACCACACAAAAGTATTGCACTGTTATGTTGTCAGGTGATGTGCGTGATCCAGTAACTGGGTGAATTACGTAATCACTTCGATACTGGATGGCGATTTTGTCACTTCGTTTTACACCTGATAAAATTTGAATATAACTGAGATGTCGGGTATTCCAGGCCGGTATAGGGCATTTTGAGTGTGATGGTGATCACTGATGGTGCCAAAATATGTAGGTCACGGTTTAAAAATTAAATTGATTACCAGAATCCTAAATAAAGTTCATGTAACGTTCCGTAACGTTTGTGGCATCGCACGGAAATACTTGTTTGCTCTAAATTACTTCAAAGTTAATTCTCTGACGTGTTAGCGAATTTTGTTTTGCGCTTTACACCGATGATGGGTAACATTTTGACAAATATTTTATAAAAGTGGTAGGAAATTTTATCGTCATAATTTTTCAATGCATTGTTTGGTTTGGTAACGTTTGGTAACGTGATAATCGGATTACACGTAACAAACATTGCAAAAGATGAAACGAACTGATCACCACACAAAAGTATTGCACTAACTGTTGTCAGGTGATGTGTGTGATCCAGTAACTGGGTGAGTTACGTAATCACTTCGATACTGAATAGCGATTTTGTCACTTCGTTTTACACCTGATAAAATTTGAATAGAACTGAGATGTCAGGTATTCCAGGCCGGTATCGGGTATTTCGGATGTGATTCATCTAGGGGAACCTCAGTGTCATGGAATACTGAAGATAATTAATGGAAAATGACTTGTTTACACCAAAGAAGACCAGAAATGGGTACTGATACGTTTTGTTGCACACGACATACATGTGAAGGGATGCTTATTTAAGTCTTCTCTGGGCGATAGTTTACATTTTTAATATTAAACGGCGTATGTTTAGATGAATAAATATTTTCCTGATACATAAATGCTCCCTCTTATGATATTGTACATTTTAAAAGATTTTTGGGTTCAATTTATGAAAATATGCTATTTGGGACGCCATTTTGAATTTGAATCACTCAAAATGACACGATATTCCATTAGCTTTAATTTGATATCAGACATGATAAGTTTACTGGACAAAATCAGATTTACATAAGCTCTATGTAAAAAAGAGGATGTGGCTTATGACGTAAGTTACAAAAATTGCTCAAGCGTGTATTTTTGGCATCATTCAGATTCTTACAGTACACGCCCCTAACTACCAGGTTCATCAAGAAAATAGCAAACATACAAGGGAAACATACCAAACATGCTGGGGATCTATCTGACCAGGAAAGTTCTCAACTTTCCTGATCTGACTGATCAGATGATATTTTGTTCAAAGACAAGGTAGTTCAATTGCTCAAAAGTAGCAGTTCTGTTTTTAGTGATATAGTAATTGTTAGACCAACACCTTCCGTTGCCATGACCTACCCACGTATCCAGAGAGTTATTTACACCATCGCAACGGTATGAACCTTAGTGAAGTATTCGAAAAACTTCCATGACATTGACATTTTTCTCAAAAACGTGTTTTCATCCACCATATTCATTTTCGCAGGTTGAATTTATGACTGTTAATGTTTCAATTCCTGTCACGCAGTCACCAAAAAACATATAAAGGACCTCTGTTATTGTTACTTCAACTAAAAGTAATTATTTTGTGTAATGAATATTCATGTCACTACAGATACCGGACACTATTAAGCCTTTCCTTTAATTATTAGCCTCGATCATCAAACTTTCCAAATGGAGCTGTGGTTTTGCTGTGTATGCTACCAAGATCAAAAATTCTGCATGTAGTTGGACTTATTATAGCTAAATAGCTTGACTGTTATATTGCTTTGATATTGTTTTTGAACTTGTGATACTGTGGATAACTTCAGACTGGAATAACCGTTGGTAATTAATGTTATAAAAACAAGATTTAAGATGGCGGCTTTTTCTGTAAACGTTTCACCGTTAGTTAATAAAGTACCTCTCGACAGTACAGCGACATTTGAATGCAACGTTGACGGAAACGTTGAAATCAGACATTATTCTTGGGACGGCGGGATAGGATTTATAATCGACAAACGGTTTAGTTACGCCCGAGACGGAAAAATTCTCTATTTAGACCATATCAAGGCTGGAGATAATAATACTCGGGTTGACTGTACAGCATTTGCACTTGATGGAAGAAGCGAAATGGGGAGTGGAGAAATTTTCGTTTTACCGGCTCAAAATGGAACTGTAGTTGAGAAGATGCATGCTGGTGCGGTCCCGGCTTTAACAGCAGGGGGCGGTGTTGTAATGGGAATATTATTTGTTCTTGTAATAATCGCCATGTTTTTGGTACTGAGATGGTTAAAGAAAGAAGAAATACAAAAACAACAAGATTTGGAAACGGCGAGGAACAGATACTCAAGAATAGAATTTCGCGATCCTGCTGCTTCGTCAAGAGCTCGCTATGATCGCGATCAAGGTAATGTTCAACTAGGTGGTACCTACGGGAACGAGGAAGAGGCTGATGGTGAAGGTTATGAAGATATGTTGCCTGCGATACCACGAGGTGGTGCTCCTGGAGGACCGTCTTATCCACCGCGGTCAACGTCCAGATCCGGACAACCTAGATATGGACAGTCTCCAAGAAGATAATTGACGACAAAGTTTTGATTTGCTTGCGTTTGATGTTATCTGATTATAGGAGCGATGCTGGTATTAAATAAATGCTTGACGTTAAGCAATGTTAATGTCAAAGAAGATGTCAAAGAAGAGAGGTTTGGATTATCATTAATTGACTCGGAAAAACTGAAACTTTTCTCGATCGGAAATATCAAATTGTATATATCAACTTGAACATTGTTGAACTCTTCGAAAAAAATTGGTCTTTGATCAAAAAATTATGATGATAGACACGATGAATATGTAAATGAATATATGATTCCAGCTAATTTGCATAAAAATACAATAACCGTAAAACATTATTTTTAAAGCCTTTTTGAAATTCCCTATGCAAGTGAACATAAGTTGTCTTTGAACCATAAAAGGCAATACATTTTATTGTAAACATGTTAAATGATCTACAGGTTTTGATGGCGAGGTGTTGGTGACTGATATATAGGTCTGTCTGCTGTTTTGAAATGTTTTGAGATTTTGGCGCCAAAGATAACTCATACATATTATAACCAATGTGAAATTCTGCAGTTGAAACATAGTCATTTTGGAAATATAATTTAAAATGTATCCTATTAAGCGTCAGATATTAAAATAGTTAGTAGTTATGTAAAAAATGTGATCATAAACACTGACATGTATCTCATTCTCAATTTAGTTTATCCTTGCTACTGAAATTGACAACCACGAGATATAACTAGACATAATTTCGACACTGTAGTGACGCGTGTGAGCCAATGTATTACTTGGTGAAGCTAA
>JXSR01S005336.1:29517-39673 GCA_000969725.1 Ophiothrix spiculata | reverse complement strand
ATCCGGAAAAGGGTAAGCTCATATTTGATACTTTATCGGATCAATTTGATCCTTTCTTTTTTAAGAGTGTATAGGCTAACAACTCTCACGCAACATTAGTTTCACGCTTTACTCCGTTATGGTCTATGGAAGGCGGACTACCATTTCAGGGGGACTAAGATTACTTTCACACCGGTGTCATGAATGCTACAGTCCTACCCATTTATTGTCCGGGTACCTATATATATTTGTATAGTATGTACCTTGTACGTGTATCGATCACACATTAAGGTCACGCTTTACTCCGTTGTAAAGTCAATGGAGGGGGGACAATAAAATGGGTAGGACTGTATCATTCATTACAATACCGGTGTAATACAGCGGCCGTGTGACTTAAATGTCCTAGCTACTAGTAAATTGTGTAGAACGTACTTGTACATGTGCGATCAATACATCATCGATTGCGACTTATTCCGAGTAGTTCAATTAGACCCGGACTCCTGGTTATGGGGGACACTTAGTCTCATTACACCGGTGTGAATGTAATCGTAGGCCCCTGAAATGGTAGTCCGCCTTCCATTGACCATAACGGAATAAAGCGTGAAGCTAATGTTGCGAGAGAGTTGTTAGCCTATACCTTACTGTACATCCCGGCCGGACAATAAGAACGGGGGACTTACATAATTTCCTGCTACACCGGTATATCAGAAAGCGACGTATTGATCACTTAAGCTGCCAAAGTCTAACGCGTGTTCTACAATATTATTACAAGGTGAAAAACAGTAAGTTGGTCAAAATTGCATATGACTAGATTAACTTTTCAAAATTAGCAAGATCATTGAGAATTTCAGGAACGACACGTATACTGAAGGTTACGGTTCAGACAATAAGGCACCTGGCTCTGAATAGCGTTCCAAGTACATCCTCTTATGACTTCTGCCAGTGGTCTACACCATCGATGACTAACAATAATAAAGGTTGCTTCTTTAAACTTTCACGGGGGAAGGGGTATACTCGATTTATGATTCACAGTACCAAAGCTGTGGAGCTCATTTCCCGAGCACATTACGATAGCTTCCTCAATTGACAATTTTAAACTTTTTAATGCATCATATTTTCAATCTAGCTTATGATCAGTAACTTTTTCACCTGACTAAAACGAAAATTTTATTGTAATTTCGCTTCTGTCAACTTTTGAATATTTTGATGATGTTCAAGCCCGTAGCCAGGGGGGTGCGGTAGGGGCGTCGCACCCCCCTAAATTTGACAATTTACAAAAAAGGTCCACAAAAATGACAAAAAAACCCACCTAAAGCACCAAAACAAGCAAATGTAGGTCGTTTGTTTAATAAAATACTACACAAAATGCTTGGTAAACTGCTAAAAAACTACTAAAATTATTTTAGGTTCGACTAAAACGAAATTTTTTCCTCCGAAAGGTCCACTTTTTGAAAATCCGCACCCCCCTTGAAAAATTCCTGGCTACGGGTCTGATGATGTTCAACGCATTTTGTTGTAATTTTAATAACACAAAATGCACACGCAATTTGAATATTTTGACTCTAATATTTTATTATCATTTTTTAGTCACTGAGTGCGATTTTCCTTCCTAATAAGGAATTTTAGCAATCCATTATGAGACGATAGCTGACAGTGCGTTCAGCGTGAAACGCAGTGGAGCCGCGCGTTCAAAATCACGGCGCGATGCAGATATACGCACACATCCGGCGCGAACAGCTTTACTGTTTGGAATATTTCATGTTTGAATAGGGGTGTCATTTTTCCAATGATAATGTTTATAGTTTTGGGCAATAATTTACATCGTTTTTGGTTTATATAAATGACTCAAATTTATGACTAAGAATGAGAATAAAAGATAGCGATTTGTTGTTTTGCCTGTCATCTATCGTCTCTTAATGGATGGGCGTACATTATTTTGAGTAATGGTTGCCTGTCATCTACCATCTCATAATGGATGGGCGTACATTATTTTGAGTAATGGATGCCCCCGCAGGGGGTGCCCATTACACAAAAATAATGTACGCCCATCTATTATGAGACGATAGATGACAGGCAAAACAATAAATCTTATCTTTTATTCTCTAAATCCACATGTTGGTTAAACCAAGTATATAATTTATTTTCGTACATGCTGGCGAATCCATATTAAACATGCAGAAAACAACACACGAAAACACACTATCTTGCACATACGAGATTGAATCTGTACATTCTTGGTATCCTGTTTGAACGAGACGGTATCCTGTGAAACTGCACAGACAAAATGTAATGTACAGACGAGATGGTCTTTCATCATTTATCATTTATGGCAGCGAACCAGTTAGGAAAAGGCGTTTCATAAATGTTGTATATTATTATTATTATTTAAAACATACGAGATGCCATCCCGTTTATACGAAAATGTTATCCTGTACAGACGAGATGGTATTACGTACATACGAAATGTAATCTTGTGTATACGAAATGTCATCCTGTACAGACAAGATACATATGGTATTCTGTAGAAACAAGATGTTTTCTCGTAGGCCTACACTGCAGATTTTGCCGAACACCAGACGTGTTCTGGTGGCATATAATTTTTGAAACTCACGAATAAATTCTCGTTACAGGTAGCTACTATTTCAAAGTTTCAGAAAATTCAAGGTTTCTCAGTGCTTTCAAAATGTCAACTTTTAAACACCTGGGATGCATGAACGGGTTCAAATTGAAATTTTTGAACACGTGTCAGGTGTTATAAATGTATCAAATGTAAAATACCACAAATTTATAGGAAACATATGAGAAATATTGAATTTTTCTAAAACTTTTAAGTAGTAAATTCTTATATTATAAACTGCATGCAATGTATCGTTAGTGTCGAAATATGCCCTCAGAACACTAACATCTGGTGTTCAGCAAAATTTGCAGTGTACAACACGGATAAAAAAAATCAAGTAAAAGCTATAAAAAAAGCAATTGCTACTTTTATGAATTTGGGCTAATATGTTGCGACGAAATTGCAATTGAAGATATATATAGGAATGCTACACTAACTCAAGTCCATGCTTTCCACAGAAAGTATATTGTCCTATAATGATGAATATAATTGCCATTCAAAACAAATACTGGGCATTGATCATCACTTCCTTTTGTATTGGTAAGGCAGCGTGGACTTGGGTCAGTGTTGCTTTCCTATATTCAATATTATTGTACAAGGCGACAACAAATGTAAAACCAGCATGCTGCATTACTTCCACCCCAAAACACTTTTCTGACCAAACTTGTTCTGTGTAGCGAAAATCAGGCCAGGGATGAGTCATGGCATTGAACAGGAGCCTTGAAAACCACCAACAATATATCAACGATCGTTTGAACTAATTTGATCATGACTACTGAAAAAGCAAATACTCGTTAAAAACTCGTGAACAAATTTCATCAACTGGGACTGGATCCCTTAGGCCTATGTTCAAGCTACGGGTAGATCATCAAAAATTTGCGTCATCCAATGACGATTTTTAATCGATGCCTAAATCTAAAAAAATGGAACCACCGAATTGTTTTTGAGTTAGAAGTAGTAAAATAACTTTTTTTTTGCGGTTTTGTTCAAACTTTTGTGCACAACCGAATGGAAAATTATGAATTATAGATTGTGCAATTAGACGTCTGTAACCCCCCCCCCCTAAATGTACAGTCACAGCGTAGTCGACCGAGTAGTATAACAATTATCGCAAGGCACGACATACAAAACCCACATGAGTTTCCATTAGCCTTCACAGCAATACACTTTTAGGAACTCGAGGTGTGTTGCTGCAAACTCGAATTCTATTGCTGTCTGCTGTCAACTCGTAGGGTTGTTAAAACTCTTATGGGTTTTGTATGCTGCAGCGTGCCATAGTTTTTACTATATTTGACCTAAGCATTAATGCATACTCTAAAAGGGTATTTGATATAGTTACATATCTATACACACTGAAACATATGAAACATGAATCGTTCTGCAAAGAGATTAAAATCGGACTCGAAATAGAGTGAATTTCAAGTCCAGTTTCACTCAAGTGCAGAGGGACAAAATTTCTTTTTTGCCCAATATTTTAATATAACTAATATTAACATACTATACTAGTAATAAGTTGCTTCTAATACTATACATTTTGGTAACATTATTATTATTTACAACATTAATACTCCCATTTAATGGGAAACAGATAAAAACACACTTATTGAAGCAAAAATTTGAAACGTTGTTTCAGTGTTAACTCCTTGCTTTAAGCAATAATGAATGTAAGAATACAGTAATAGTATCAAAGAAAAGTAACTAAAATACAACAAAAATGACAAATATATAAAGTTCATAAGAGGAGTGCTCCAGCGAAATAAGCGGAAAGTCGCGAATTTCAAAATCGAGTTTATTGCATATTCTAATTTTCTGTTATCTCAGCTTTCGGATGATAATAATATATGACACTTTCCTTCTTTCTTCGTTTTCTAAGAGATCGAAAACCAAGGCAGTCCACTGCATATCCGACAATAAAAAATAGCCGCAAATCGATTTTAAAGTTGCTGATTATTATATTGTATAATAGCAAAATGTGATCAGCGTACCGTGAAAAATTGAACTTCCCGGCATATTTGACCTTCGAACGATACCTGCGTTTTATGTGAAAAAAACAAGAATTGACATTTTCGCCTTTATTGACTTTAGCATGTTCAGAGACTATATGAATTCATAATCTTCATCCGCGACTTTCCGCTTATTTCTCTGAAGCAACCCGCATATACAAAGGTTTCTTCTCATACGGCAGTCATTGGTGTGAGCGATCTAACAATAGAATCATGAACATTTTTATAATCAACATCTGCGTCTCCCTTAGATACACTGTGATTGGCGTTCCGATCTGGCTTACGAACTTTCGAATATTCTGGAATGTCATTATCATCACTAGAAGCTCCTGAAGAATTTCTGAGTTCATCTTCATTGTGAATTGATGCTGGTGTGATGTTATCGTATGAAGTACTGGAAATAATTGAATAATTAGAAGCAGTTTTATATGCACGTTTTTGATTTGAAGATCTAGACATTTGTTCATAAGCTGTTCCAAAAGAGTTTTTTGCCGCAGATGGTGTGGGGGATTTCATGTCTTCATAGCCGCCGTCACTTAGTTTCGGGGATTTTAGATGTTTGGTACTTCCATTGTTATTTTTAGGTGTATACATTCTTTCACGTCCTGGCGACGAATTGTTAGAGTCATTGTTACCAGTGACGTCATTTCTATGATTGTCTTTAAGAGCTTCATCATTGCTTACCTCGTCCCTTCTTTGATTGTACAACAAAACACGAGTACTCGATCGCGATCCTTCGCGATCGCCTCGCTTGATCCCCATAACGGTCTTTTCCTCGTCCTTCCTCAAGTAACGAAGAACTAAAAAGAGAATAACAGCAACGATGATGAATATCAAAACAGCAAGAACAGCACCACCGGCAGAAATCGCAGGAACTCTTTGTCTTTCATCGTTGCGGGTACTAGGGTCTTTCTCTTTTGGTATCAAAATATCTGGTTCCTCTGTAATATTGTCAACCTCGCTTGTGTTCGCTTCGATGTCTTCCGTTGTTATCTTTGCTGAGGTTGGTATAAAATAGGTGACATCTGGTAAATTCGTGGAAGGAATTGGTACGGCTTTTGGTGTTTGTTTTTCTGTAGTCTGTGGCTTGACATTCCTTGTCGTCGGTGGAAGTCGTGAAGTTACATCATTCACAGCAGTTGATATTTTTGACGTTGTTTGCTGGATTGTCGTTGTGGGAATAGTTGTTGTGGGAATACTTCTTGTTGTTGGAAGGTCCTCACCAGGTGGAATCACTCTTATTGTCCCTGTAGCAGTTACGCCTTTGTTTCCATTGCTCAAAAATGCATTACATGTTACAAAACTATTATCTTCTTCGACCGTGACATCCACAATCATTAACACTCTCCTCTGTTCCATAAAACGGTACCTCCTATCTCTTACTACAGACTCCGGTGCTGTCCAGGTGTAATTATGGACCACTAATGGTTCTGGAACCGTGACATCACAAGTAAAAGTCACAGTACTACCAAGATACACTGCGTTCATTGCTGGTACAATTTGAACCAGAAAAGCTAAAAGGCCCATGGTGACTCTGAGATGGTATGTTGGCTTTGTCAATTATTGAAGAAATGTGCGCTGCTTAAATCTGTTCTTAGTAATGTTGGCCCAGCTGTAATTCTAATTTCACCAATGTCACTGTCATAAAGAAACTGACTTGAGTAGGTCAGCGGTAGTATAATCAGATCTTATCTGGGTTACTTCCTCGATAAGCAAGTAGATTGAAACCACGTACGGCATTGGCAGAGACAGGCCGGGTTACAGATAAAGTACTGGTTCTATACCATTTTATTTTATTCCTTCAAAGTTGTTTGTTATTAAGATAATTGTATTTTTGAGACTAATAAGAGGTCATATTTGTATCTCCTATTTATACTCATCATACTTCGAAGTAAAATACCGGACAAAACACCCATCAAGCAGTTAGACGTAATGAGTAACTACGAAAGCAAAAACTTCCGTCAAAAATTGCCCTTTGTCACTATCTATAGATAAACTTGGTTTCAGTATGATTCAAGATTGCGTCATCATCTTTGGTATCACATTGAAGTTAAGATGCTGACATTCTTGGTACCATTACAGGTACCTACATGTTATTTGTCACCATATTAGGACGTTATTGGTCGGGAAATGGTGTTTTCCCTATATCAGTGACTTCATAGTGATTACAACAGGGTTAATGATGATATTGCATTAAATGGCCAGTGGTTTGTATTATGGTTTTTGCATGGACTTGAACTTGGTAGAATATTGTTTTGATTTCTCTATCTGTGGCATTATTATGATATTTATCTGTAGCTGGTTAATGTTGATTCCGAATATAAAGGTCTGACCTCAACACAGCATCAATCTTCTTAGCTAAAAGAAGAGCAGAGTATTAGTATTATAGGTCACTATGAATGCACAATGCTTAAGTACTTACTTTGCATTTTGTTTGCTCATCAGTTCCGTGGACAGCTTGTAAAATGAGTTTCTTTACTAAAACAGGCATAACTTCTGTTAGGAATTACCGATTTCCTCTACTCTTTTTAAAAAATAAGTAGAAGAGTGCAAATATCAGCAGTTTTTATTCAGTCATGAATCTCGGTCAACTTTTTTTGACTCATACTGTATTTTCTCCATAGGTATGTCAGTGGTTGGGTCTTCTCATAATCAGAACAGGAGACCAATGCGCCTAAATTGAATAAATTAAGTATCTTTTGCAGAAAATTTCCTAAAAAGCATCCAATTCAAGGAAAATTTGGTGGAGGGTATTTTTGTGGAAAAATGGTATAGTGATGGGTCTCAAAATTGCATTTTCCAACGTATACCATCTTGAAGTCTGCGTAGCACATACCCGTCCAACTTGAAATCAAGAATCTAAGCGTCTTAAACATCAACATCGTGTCAGAAGAAAGAATCTGATATAGGCCTAGATATATTAATGTAAATTTTAGGGGAAAAAAATGTTCAACTAATGTTGTGATACTGATTTATAATCTTAACCAAAATATGATTTCCATGCAACTTCATCATTACAAAGTTTTCAACATTGCCCTCTGTCGAAAAAATATAGAAGCACTTTCATTGCTGGTGTCTTTCCCGGCGTCATTCCTGAGTTTTAAAAATAATAATAAACTCGCCAAGCTAGCCTGACGAACATAGAATTATAGAAAACAATCATTATTTTTGGCTCATATTTTGATTTTATATAGTATGCCAGCCAAATAAACGTTCATATTTGTTTTCTAAAAACATTATTTAACATTGTCAAAAAGTACATATCGAGGGTTGAGAGCCAAGGCCATGTTTGCAATACAGCAATTGCTAGAACATTGGTTTTAAAACCTGCTGGTGCTTTCAACATGAATGTTCTGATCTATTAAACATGTGTATAAGATCATTCATCTGGAAAGACCCACTAGGTCTTGAAATCTTTTGTTCTCGGGATTTTTGAAATGCAGAAAATGGCCTTGTTGCTCTCACTCCTCAGTATATTGCCAAAAAGGCGCAATAAGGGAAACGGTGTGTTCCTGGCCTAGTTTGGTCCAAGGTAGCGTTCCAGACTGAGGGGCTCCAGGACCAGCTTGTGACAACAGCAATTGATGATGATGATGATGATGATGATGTATGGTAAACACATCGATGGTAATTTACCTCGATGACTACAAGTGAGTCAGTAAACATTGGTATTCGATCACAGCCTTGACTTCGGTCTGACGAAATATTGTTGTTGTTGTTTTTTTCTTATAAATTCATGAATAGTAGTAGGTCATATTGACCTAACTATGTTTCCGTACGTGTTTAGTTTATTTTTATAGTAGGTCTAGTATTCTCTTAGTTTCATCATGAAAAGGAAAATTGGAAAGGAATCGGTAAAGGAATCCGTAAAGTTGAACCTGTGACCTTAAACGTCACTTCCGAACAACGGAGCAATTAAAGTGTCATGCCCAAAAATACAAAAAAATATGCACCGTTGAGTTTCGAATAATTATGACTTATCTTAACTTAACTTAAGTTAAGTTAACTTAACTTAACTTAACTAAGCTTTACTTTACTGAATGTTGCTTACGCGTAAGTAAGAGAGATGTACTGAATGTTGCTTACGCGTAAGTAAGAGAGATGTACTGAATGTTCCTTACGCGTAAGTAAGAGAGATGTTCTGGATGTTCCTTACGCGTAAGTAAGTAAGATAAACTGAATGTTGCTTACGCGTAAGTAAGAGAGATGTACTGAAGGTTTTTACGCGTAAGTAAGAGAGATGTAATGAAAGTTCATTACGCGTAAGTAAGAGAGATGTACTGAAAGTTCTCTCTCTCTTACTTACGCGTAATAGGGACATGCGTAGCCTAGCGGAAAATCCTCGACTGTTAATCACTGGGCATTGAGAGCCATGGGTTCGAGTCCCGGGTGGGCGGCGTGTGTAGTGTCCTTGAGCAAGATACTTACCCTAATGTGCTCCTCTCCACCCAGGTGGGAAATGGGTACCGGCTTTCTTCAATGCTGGGAAGGTTACATGCTCAGGGGAAGGAGGTGTAGCAATCCCCTCAAGGCAAATATAACAAATAATGTGAATTACAGGCCGTCTCCTTTACCTTTACCTTTTTACTGAATGTTCCTTACGCGGGAGAATGTTCCTTACGCGTAAGCATGGTAAGTAAGAGAGATGTACTGAATGTTCCTTACGCGTAAGCAAGAGAGATGTACTGAATGTTCCTTACGCGTAAGTAAGAGAGATGTACTGAAGGTTTTTTACGCGTAAGTAAGAGAGATGTAATGAAAGTTCATTACGCGTAAGTAAAAGAGATGTACTATAAGTTCTCTCTCTCTTACTTACGCGTAATAGGGACATGCGTAGCCTAGCGGAAAAGTCCTCGACTGTTAATCACTGGGCATTGAGAGCCATGGGTTCGAGTCCCGGGTGGGTGGCGTGTGTAGTGTCCTTGAGCAATATACTTACCCTAATGTGCTCCTCTCCACCCAGGTGGGAAATGAGTACCGGCTTTCTTCAATGCTGGGAAGGTAACATGCTCAGGGGAAGGAGGTGTAGCAATCCCCTCAAGCCAAATATAACAAATAATGTGAAATACATGCCGTCCCCTTTACCTTTACCTTTTTACTGAATGTTCCTTACGCGTAAGTAAGAGAGATGTACTGAATGTTCTTTACGCGTAAGTAAGACAGATGAACTGAATATTCCTTACCCGTAAGTAAGAGAGATGTACTGAATGTTGCTTACATGTAAATAAGAGAGATGTACTGAATGTTGCGTTGGCGTAAGTAAGAAAGATGTACTGAATGTTCCTTACGCGTAGGCATGGTAAGTAAGAGAGATGTACTTAATGTTCGTTACGCGTAAGTAAGAGAGATGTATACTGAATGTTGCTTATGCGTAAGTAAGAGAGATGCATTGAATGTTGTTTACGCGTAAATAAGAGAGATGTACTTATACAGGGTGTCCCAATAAAAACGCAACGAACTTTGAACTTTTATTGTGAGAGAACAGAGCCCAATGATGAGCAAACGTTACAATAATATTATAGATTAGACCATTGGCTTTTACAGGAATTTTGTTTTG
>JXSR01S005335.1:114795-131058 GCA_000969725.1 Ophiothrix spiculata | reverse complement strand
CCAAGGTTAGTTCAGCCTCTGTGAGCAATCGCTTTTGAATGTTCTCAGTTTTGAGACCACAGACCAGCCTATCGCGGAGTGCTTCGTTTAAGAACGCGCCAAATTCGCATGTATTCGCGAGCCTTCTAAGTTCTGCGAGATAATCACTTATCGTTTCCTCACTTTCACGCTGATCTCTCTTGTAAAACTTAAAATGTTCTGAAATGACAAGCGGTTTCGGTGAAAGGTGATCACCAAGAAGCTTAACCAAATCAGCGTAACCCTTTGTTGATGGGTCATCTGGTGCAGTCAAACTCTTCAAAAGCTTATAAATTTTCCGCCCAATTAAACTTATTAATGCAGCCGTCTTCTTCTCATCCTCCACGCTGTTCACCACTAGAAATTGAGCCAATCGCTCTGAATAGCTCAGCCAATCCTCCAGGCTTTCATCAAAAGGTTCAATTTTTCCGATGAAAGTCATTTTGTATTCGTGTAATACTAATAGCTTACCGAAATGTCCAACTGTGTGTGTCAACAAACGTGTGTGAAAAGTACGCTCAGAAAATCCTTATTTTCCGGATCAAAAACAAGCCTTGAATCTATATCAGTTTGATCCCATCCTCGTCGCCACTTTTGTGTCTCTTCTGATTTGTAATCGAAGAACTAAATAACACCAATAAGTATTTAACAAACTGTAATACGATTAGCACATTGTAACTTGTTTTATTTCACGGAGGCTACCATTTTGTCTGCAAAGCACTGTGGGTAATATGTTTGTCAACAAAGCGCACTATACTAAATATAACGATACTATTTATGTTACAATCAAGGCGCTCACCACTTAATGTTATGAATAGGCATTCAATATATAACAGGTAGTTTTGGATACAATTTATACCAAAAGAGTCGAAAAATGAATGGTAATGAAAGATATCAACCAATAATAAGTCTTAAACTAAAGACAAAGGAGTTTAAGAACTCAATTCAGTTAATGATTCATCTGGCCCGCCAAGGAGACACCACAGGTTGACTCAACCAAACGCAAGAACATGCTTAATTATCAGCGGATCATCGTTAAATTGAGGCCTTATGTCATGAAATGGGTTCAGGGGATGCTTATTCTAATCATGTGATGTTTTTAGCAATTTCCATTCATTGTGTGCCCAATGACGTCACCAGGGGTGAATCTTTACAGATTAACAAATCGGACCATCAAGATTTTTCTGGTCTTTACAAAGTGTGCAATAACTTTTGATTCAGAGATCCAAATTAAACGAAACAAAAATCCTGTAAAAGCCAATGGTCTACTCTATAATATTATTGTAATGTTTGCTCACCATTGTGCTCTGTTCTCTCAAAATAAAAGTCAAAGTTTGTTGCGTTTTTATTCGGACACCCTGTACTTGATTAGAGGGCGATGTTTAATTGCCATTGCATTCACCTCATCATACAAAAACATTCTGCCTTAATGAATGGTATTCCTAAATCAAAGTTATGTGGCAGGTAGCTCATAGCATCAGTAGATGAACCACCACTGAGACTTGTGTCTCAATGGTGGATTCAAAGAGAAATTGAGACTTCATGATCCAGTAAGGAAATTATTTTTTTTCTTCTCTGATTGCAAAGTATGATTTAAATTTCTAAATTCATTCAAACTCATATTCAAAAAATTGGAGGGAATGTCAACTGAGAGTTTGTTCCAAAGTAAAGTAGCTCTATAGTGGAATGTTCTTTTACCAGCAATATTCCATGATGGTACAATAAGAATATTATTTAGTCTACTCCTTGTGTTTTTGCATAGATATAAGTGAACATTGTTGAAAGATGCAATATCTTTTATATATATATATATATATAGTTGAGAGTTGCATGCAATGTAGTACATGGTCATGGATGCCATCATCATGATGTACTGCGACATTGGTAGTGCATTATATATAGTCTACTCATCTCGCATCAATTCTTGCAGTTCATGAGAATGATGTAAATAGTACCAATGTTTTTAATTATCATGAAAGCTTACAATTTCCCTGCAGTTATGGATTGGAAAAGGACTAAAATCTGTTTCATTTCAAGGCCATTTCAAAGAAGGACCTCTCCAATATCTGTCTCTCATGGGATGGATGGTCACATATAGTTGCGTTGATATATCTTACCTCTTTGAGCGAGCCCCCATTTCTCTTCTAGCATCTGTCTAGCAGTTTCAAAACTGCATTCAATTACAGCGTCAATAATTCTGCTCTGAGATGCATTTCCTCCATTCTTCATTCTCCATTCAAAGAGGATATCCACGGCTCTTGATCTGACATCGTGAACTACCGATTCTACATCCTTCATGTCAGTATTACTGGCACCTAAAGCACCAAATAGCTCTCGCAGTTCACTGTCATACTCGAGATTAGTGCGGTAAGCAATAAACCGGATATCATCGTCCTTGACGTCAGTTAACACTGTTCGTAAACAAAAATAATAATGAAATCAAACCGAAACAAACAAACATATAAACAAACCAAAATTATAGACACTCTATTACAAATCAATTATTTTGATTGATTGTTTCTCTTTGAATATATATCAAGTTGTCATATGTAGCTTCGGTTGATATTCTAAAGTGTTCCGAAAAAGAAACTTGTACACTTTGTTTTGGTTAATTTCTACGAAACTATATATTTATCAGACCAAAATAATTGCAGATAATGTAAATGGATATGTTTCCTGAGAAATTTGTACACAATTTCTTCCAAAATCCGAAACCATCCCACTTATCGGGCAAAGTGAAAAATTTTGGTAGGGAAGTAAAAATTACAAACATCCCAGCGGGAAACGTAGCACACATACCCCAAGAAAGCCCATATCAATTACTGCTTAACTCCCTCTCAGTATCGTAGACAAGTTGTGAAAAGAAACTGCAGAACTCACTTTCTTCTTTGTGGTTCCCATGAGATATTGACTGAATACTTCATCACTGTCATCCTCAGGAACAAAATCTGCAGAAGCTCACAGGTCTGATTAAATGATTGACACGGCTGCCTTCAGACAATAATAAATTTGATCACATTGGGGATTTTCATTTGATCCTCTCTTTTGTCTTACAAAGAAAAGATTTTCTAAGCAATCTTGGTTGCATCTCGAAACTAATAAGAATTAAAAACTCCAAATCCCTGACAAATTGTTCCGTAAGTGGACAAGTGCTGTTGGTGTCAGAATCCGGTTTGATCAGTTCTTGTATTGTACATTAATTATTTTTTCAAGTAGATTGAATTGTTAACTTTTGTAGTGTCCACCTACTTGCGACCAAATGCATTGGAGGACAAGCATACAATTACAGCTGCTTACGACTGCTGGATAACAAGCTTTTCTTGCAGTAAAAATTGTTTGCACCCGTTTGCGTACACAAATTTTAATGCACATAAAATTAGTAGAGCGTTCACTATTTTGCAAGAACAAAATCATCGCCTTTTTTAGCTTTCCCTATATGTTGTGTGGTAAATTGAGTGAATTTGGTGGAAAATATGATTTTTTTGAAATGTCTCAAAAAATTACCTCTCCTTTTTATTATAGATTTGTTATCAGCACAAATAAACTACTATAATTTTTTAAGAAAATCTCCTTAACAATTTACTGCTCGTTATTGGCAATCTTTTATTGTATCTAGTTACATATATTTGATAATTCTTCTTGAGTTCTTCTACATCAATATCTATCAATGTACACCCGGAGCTCCTTTTGGCAGGGCCAACTTGGTTCACCGTCAAATTGTTCTTTATTATTTGGTTGGTTGGCAACACCTGTTTTCATGTTGGAATGTTGAATGTGCTGTTTTTTGCAGATAGTCAATATCTAATGTGAAATTATCTTTATCAATTGTGACGATGTCGCCTACACTCCATCCTCCCTCAGGTTCCCAGGCTGCAGTGACAAACCCTCCTACCTTGATCTTGTCAATATATTTAATGACAAAAACAGGTTTTGAGAGTTTTATCACCTGCAGGCTGATCAGCCTTGGGTTGGTGGCTGACAACAACTTCATCTCATGTATCAATATTGACCACTGTGAATGTTGCCGGCTCAATGCTCATGGAATCTTTAGCTCTGCAGTCAGTTGCTGGACATTAAATGGTTTGTCCAATCTGTATGAAACGGAAGAACACAAACACTTCCTCATATCCATTTGAAGGGTTTAACCCGATGAGTCCTGGTTCCACAGTTGTGAGGCCAGTGTCCAGTGGAAGAGTGGCCTTACTGACTGTATGTTCCTTCTAAGGTTCTTTCCAAAGCTGACTGTACATTGTTGTAATATTGGTTTGGGCATCGCATTCATTGTGAGTGCAGTAGACTCTGCCAGGACAGCGATGCGGGTAAGGTTTGCCCTCTTTTTGATGTTAGTGCTGTTAGTATTTTCTTTGATCAGCTGGTAAGAGTCCATATCTTTCAAGTTTATTGTTTGCTGATTTGGACTGAAGTATTGTTTCCCTCCGAGTCCGACAGTGTATACCTCCACCACTTGTAGTGTCTCGTTGTCACATCTTGTCACTTATAACAAATCAGGACTGTCTTCCTTCTTCAGTATGCTCCTTGGGCATATGAGTTCGCCAGAGGTAAGCATGGTGCTGAAACACCCCTTTGTTTTCTCATCACTGTCGTCACCACTTTCATCACTAGCTTCCTCTCCATCACTCTCATCACTTTCTCCCTCTGCATGATCACTCTCGTCAAATGAATGTTCATCATGCTTGACGTCTGCTGCTGAGTTAATCATAGGCTTTGTGAGTTCGTCATAACTAAATGAATCTCCAGAAGGGTTGAAAACAACCCTTCTAAATGGATCATTTATGTCCACCACGTGAGATATATTATTTATAGCAAATTCTCTGCCTCTGAATAAGGCCTCAGGATTCAGAATTCTCGTTTTCATTCGCTGTGGACGATTTGCACTTAGATCTCCGAGTTCTGTACATTGCCTCACATTGTTTTCAGACACTCTTTCATTCCATTTGGAAGTCCATTGGTCAAATTTGACCAAATAAGGTCTCTCCCTGTTTTCTTTACTTTCTTCGATGACTTGTAGAATAGTTCCTCTCGCCCAACGGCCATCACTGCCTAAACCTTCCACAGAGTCGCCACATGAAAACCCATAGTGATAGTCTCCTTCAGTCTGGCTTCCTTCATCAACATCTTCCTTCCTTTTCAGTGGATCACTTGAAACTACCTGGTACAGCTGCCAAAGATAACGCCAAAGTGTGTGAACAAGCTCTTTGTGTGTGACATTCTCATCAATTTGAAGGAACTTAAGTAAGTCGGCTGGAATTGGCTTGATTCGCTTATAAGGAGTATCTGGTAAGACGTTGTCCAAGATATCCCCAATTGATGCATCTCCAAAACAATCAGAAGGAGCCAGGATAACCTCTGCAGTTGAAGTGTTGAGAGTAAAGTCCTTGAGTTGGTCCTTTTCGAACTGCAGAGTGAATAGGCCATCTTTTCCTCTGTGCACATTTCTGGAGGATATATTGTAAACCAGGTGACCCAATGCCAATCTACGAGTGTACTGGCCATCTCGCTGACTGAATATCCATGATGGGATTTGGTGAATCTGTCTGACCAGTACCTTCAACAATTTCTCCACTATACGGGAAATCATGTGGTTTGGGTCCAATCCAATATGCTCTAGGGGAAAAGATAACAATGCTTCTGGATGTTCACGGTTAATTTGGAGACCTAAACTTGAACGCCTGCCTGATGTGTGGTCATATGCTTTTCTGGATACCGTTCCATACTCAATGTAGCAGTTCCATTTGTCAGACTTAGAATTAGGGCAAAGTCCACCGGCACACTTCGAGTCTGTTGAGAGGTATACCTTGTCTCGATTCTGTTGTAGCTGGTTGATAAACTCCTCCAGATCTCCTCCATTATTCCCCAGATTTGCCTCAAGATTGTACCGACAGTCAGCCAGAAAGAACAGGTTTAGAAGCCATACCTCTGAAGGACTGTGCCACTGCATTCCATGAAGAATAGATTGGTTATTAACATTTGAGAGGCTTATTTGAGTTACTTGCTCTCTCCCCATGGCCATACCATCGATGAATATCCTCCACCACTCTTCACTTGGAAGCCAGTGGTACAGGTATTGCAGACCAGCCCTCATCCGTAATGGTAATATGGCTACTCCGGTTGCTGTTTTAGAAGGCTGAAGATATTTTATCTGGTTATTGATGTTGTTTTTATACTGTTGAGTATCTGCAGCTGATGCAAAGAAGTCAGGAAGTCTTCACGAAGTGCTTTGAAAATGTCACTGGCAGTTTTTGTGTCTATCCAGTGCACAATTTCCTCTGCAGAAATGAAAAAAGCCTCCGCAGAATGCTTATCCCTGATTTCTTCATACAAAGTGCTGCATCCCTTAGATGAAGGAAGCTTTTTAAGGAGATGTACAATGTCATCTGTAGTAATTTGACCAGGCCAATCAACTTGTCGTTGGTTTTGTGCAAGATCATACCCATCAGGTATCAGGGGAGGCAATTCACTGTTATAGGCAATGGTAAATGCCAGCAAATTCAGAAATAACTCCTTGATTGGTTGTTCAAAATGTGTTTCCTGTGTGATTTTGAGGAAAGCTTGATTTGTTTCTCTTATACAATTTTTTAGTGGCTTAGAACGGGTTCTCCACTTTGGCAGGTCCTCACGATCAGTCTGTCTCTGGTTTTCGTCTCTTATCAATTTCATCGTAGGAACACACCGACGTCCATGACGACGATTTTCTGCATCATTGGCATTGACAAGACCATTCACCTTGTTATCAGCATTTGCTTCTTCCATGTCATTTACTTCAACTGCCACAATAGGATTCTCAACATAGTTGGCCTCAACTTGATTTGCATCTTCTTCTGCATCATTCGCATCTTCTGCACCATTCTCCTCAACTTCATTTGTATCCTCTTCAACATCACTCACCTCAACTTCACTCGCATCTTCTGCATCATTAACTTCGTTTGCGTCTTCTGCGTCCCTTCCATCAACTTTGTTTGCATCTTCTGCATCCCTTCCATCAACTTCGTCTGCGTCTTTCTGCATCCCTTCCATCAACTTCGTCTGCGTCTTCTGCGTCCCTTGCATTAAAATTGTCTGCGTCTTCTGCGTCCCTTCCATCAACTTCGTCTGCATCTTCTGCGCCCCTTCCATCAACTTCGTCTGCGTCTTCTGCGTCCCTTCCATCAACTTCATTCGCGTCTTCTGTGTCGTTTACCACAACTTGTTCATGTACATCATTTCCATCTCCTTGCACCACACCATTTGCATTTGCTTCATTTATGTTGTCCTCATTATATACATTTGCATTAAGATTTCTGTTCAGAAATTACCGTAAAAGATGTTTGTTGTGAATTATGATACCTCTCCTATCGCCTAACAAGTTGTCACTGTCTCTAATGTGACCTCCTCCATACAAGAGTGCAAGAAATGCATCTATACTGATATGTTTTCTGTATCTTTGATTTAGCAGCAAAAAATGTTGACCAGGAACTAAATCCTGATGTTGTAAAAAGTTATCTACAACCTGCCAACCTTTCTTTTTAATTTTGTACTCCATGCCAAGAAGAGGAATAACATTCTTTAACTCAAGAAAGGTCGTGTTGTCAGATATTTCATTATTTGAGTTAAGTTCTTCCCACAGATGCTGTGCCTCTTCCATCATGGACAGATATCGACTGAAAGTAATCAGCAAAAATGTCTAGGACAGTACATAACTTCTACAAGCTTGCATTGTAGTTTTCATCATGCTTGAAGTAAATCATAGGCTTTGTTAGTCCCTCATACACAACCCTTCTAAATGGGTCATTTATGTCCAACATATGAGTTTCCAAATTTTATTGTACAGCAAATTATCTCCCTCTGAACAAATTTTCATTTTCATTCGCCGTGGTGGACAATTTGCGCTTTCTCTTAGTTTTGTCCATGGCCTCACATTGTTTTTCAGAAACTCTCTCATTCCAGTTGGAAGTCCATTTTACCAATCTTCATAATTATTCTACTATAGTTGCTCCCGCCCAACGGCCATCACAGCCTAGAACTTCCACAAAGTGGCCAAAGGTCTACTGGGACATCACATCACCTGCAAATATACCCAATAAAAGTACTTTAAAGTCATGTGACAAGGGGGGGGGGGTGCTGGGGTGGAGGTCACACTTGAAAAAAGTAGACCGTGAAATCGGATATCAACATTTTGGTCTGTGACAAAGTGGGGGATGAGCGCTTAGCCAAAAATGTATGGATGCATGCACCTCTGCAGCTCTGCAAGATTTTAGGAAAAAATATCTTTCCTCATATTTTGTTTTTCTTCCCCCCCCCCATTTTTTTTCTTTTTTTCAATCATCCACTCATAATTTTGTTATAATATTAACCATTCACATTAAAGTCATGGCATGTACTTCTTTAACCTTTCATGCATACATGTACATGTACCGTGTAAGCCTATACACAAACCCTATGTGTTTGCCTCGGATTAATGCCTCCACCTGAAGTGTTACAGTGCTAAAATCTAGATTCAGGTCTAACACCAAATACATGCGATTGTTTCTTTATTTCTAAACATGGTACCGGTATTGTACATCTACATAGTAAATAAAATATAGAATATCAAATATAATAGTGCACAATTCTATTTTTTAATTAATAATGAAAGTATACTCACATTGATATTGTCACAGACCAACTCACATCTGATTCACTGCTTGCATCTTCAACAATAACAAAATCCAAACTTCCCTCCAAAAGGCTCCATTTGACAGAACAATTATGAAATTATAATGTACATTTTTTCACATTTCTAAAATGCTTTGTTAAATCAAATTAAATTCAGCAAACGAGTTTTACATATTACTTGATTAAAATAAGTATGATTAAGGTAATATTGTTATGAGTGCTCATTTGGATGTTAAGCAATGACGCATTAAAACAAAGCTGACACAATTAAATTTTCAGTGAAAATATCCATCACACAAAAAATGACTGGAGGTCCTGATTTTTCAACTGGGAATGTATTTATAGTCTATTGAATCAGGGACAGTAGAATTTAATTACACAAGGTATTTTGACATGTTACTAGTTACACATATTTTCTTGGTACTCAATGAAGATGTTACAATTATGGTTACTGGTGCATATAGATGGAGGTATTGTTGTCTGTATTAGTGTTTGGATTTGGATTATTTGCTTTTGGAATTATTTCTTTCTGGATAGTCATTATAACAGGGGTGGTTTTATTTTGGTTTGCCATTTGTAACTGTAAGATAGTCCTGTGGTAGTCCTTTATGACAGGACTAGATAGGATGGAAGGTGCCCCGTCTAGTCGGGGTACCAGTGAAAAGTATTCAAGTCTTGGCTATGTCCAAAATAAAATCCTGATGAATTTCCCTTCTTCGTCCAAGTCTGAGTAGGGCCATTCAACGACCACATCGATCCCTACTTTTAAGTCTTTCTCGATGACCTCTCCACCATCTAATTTCTTCAGGTCGGTACGTTTATGTACCTGAATGTTCCCGTCCTCAGGATAAAAAAATACAGACCATGAAATTGCTCAAAACAATTGCTGCCTGCTTCCGAATTTCGTCGACCCATTGTACACCCTCAAAGCTGCTGGTCACTTTAATGATTGCCAGTAATTATAATAAAATAATTGAAACAACGTAATAATCGGTAAAATTGATGCAAACGTTCGCAGAATTCTGTTTCGTTCATAAGAATTTTCAATCACGCGCTTCTTCAGGCTTGCTGCTCGATCCGCGATTCTGATTGGTTCAGTGAATGTCACATGGGCTACATTTTAACCTCTTCCGATATGGATAATATTTTGTTTCTTCATTTAGTATTGTTTTACTAAATTCAATACTCAAAATGAGAAAAATAATTTTAAATAACAGTTTATGAAAATAGTAAGGGGCGGCTTCAAAACTCAACCGGCGGTTGTTTGCCGGTTCCGGACGGTTCTGGGCGGTTGATCTGGAATAAACAATAGCCAACTGCCCAGAACCAGCAGACAACCGCTGGTTGAGTTTTGAAGCCGCCCCTTAGTTAGTAACAATTATTCTTATTTTAAAAACTTTTAGCACAAGAACGAATAAACAGTACTATCGGATTATGACCTTTGTGTCAAGAACCCAGTGAAATCTATCTGAAATTCATATGTTTTTATTCGTTTACCGTTTTTTTATGAGCAATGTTTAAAAAAATGATATTGGAATGGTATTTCGTGATAATATTTACTTTCAACGTAGATTATAAAGTCTACAGTGATTGTCTATCCAGGGTCAGCCTTCAGTATTTTTGTCGTGTTCATTCTGGAACTTGCCAACAAAATTATTAAAAAATCAGAACTTAGCAAAACTGAACTGCGTCCTTTTGAGGTCGAAGATGATGTTGGTTCCCGTGTTATTTTGCAATATTTTCTTCGAGCAATATAAATTGTTCTATTTATCAACATTAATTTTTACAGATTTTTAAGAATACTAACAAGCGAATACTAAGATTCTCTTCAATGGATTTTAGTATTCCAGTCACAACAGTTTTGATTTTAGTGGTCATGATCATGAGATTTTTAGTATTCAAAATGGAGGAATACATTCAACCACTAAAATACAACTTATTGTGTATTCTGAATACTAAGCGAATATATTCAGAAGACTTATTTTGTATTCCTGTTTGGTAAGGGATGATAGAAGACGCTGGTGTTTTCATAATGCTTGTGTTCCCCTGATTCAGTGCACGTCACATTATATGGTTAATGAAACACATGTGTCACACTTTGTGTTTACTTCCTTATTTTCCATTTATTGCCTACGTGTCAGTATCATTATCACCCTTGACCTCGATTTGAATACACATATTAAAGGCGCTAGACAGTATACGACAGTATCACAGGACCGCAATGAGGAAAGTACTAAAACATATTCCAATTGTTGTGACTGATATCTGCAAGCTGAGAAAAATCATTTGGCATATTTAGTGAAACTAATAATGAAACCATAAATATTCTTAACCACAACCAGGTCAAAATCTTCACTTTTACAGAAACAGAGTACAAATACAGTATACAGTTCATTCTATACTATTATAGACTATATATTCTTAGCCTATATTGTGTAGATCTATGACTTACCACTTACCTAAATTTCTTTCACCCTTCATGCATCCCATGATAATGATAGCATTTCAACAGAGGATACTCTTTGCACGTAGTACCCTTTTTCCATCTTGTGAGTAGTACTCAATTTTCTCCATCAATTCCAACAGTGTATTTGGCTGCTTTGGTATGGAAACGGTCCTTTCAGTTTCTTAATACCTTCCTTAACGCAGATTCCACACTTGGATTATTACAAGAAATGAACGTATTTGATTCATATGGCCCATATTGCTCTCAACAATAGTCCTGCAAAACAGAAGACTCCCAATTAACTCTCTTCTTTCCTGAAATAGCCCTGGCAACATATACCAGAGCATCATATTCAGCTTCTGAGTATAACTGCATGGTATGCCTGTATAGAATAAAAAGAAGATTGAATTGAGTTTCAAATGTTGGGTCTGTTCAAATTTCAGATTCAGTCTCCTTTTTTTATCATACACAACATTAAGCACTGGTGTGTAACCAACACCCTTATTTGCTTCAAAATGCTCCTATTGTTACTTACAAAGCCATTTGCCATTGATTTTTCTGAAAATTTGGGCTTTTATTATACTGTTTCGAAGTGCCTGTAACCCATTTTTGTACATAAATACATATTTTTGTGGCCATTTTGAATCCAATTAGGCACGGTTCCCAGTTCATGACGGAATATCTTCCGACATACGAAAGGGCTTGACGCAAGAGCCATGACGAAATGCATTTTGAGTCATGATGCAAAAATATTAGGAAAAACACATCACTACTTTCTTTGAAGTTGTTTATATAATAAAAGAGGTGCCGGCGAAATTTTTCTGCAACATTCAATCAACTATAATACATCTACCTTTGAATCATGACTCAATATTTGTCTGCATCATGATGCAAGACAATTGCGTCAAGTCCTTTCGTATGACGCAAAAGCTTTCGTCATGAATTGGGAACCGTGCCTTACAGGGTCCATATTGAATATTAAACAT
Source organism: Ophiothrix spiculata (assembly GCA_000969725.1). NCBI lineage: Eukaryota > Metazoa > Echinodermata > Ophiuroidea > Amphilepidida > Ophiotrichidae > Ophiothrix > Ophiothrix spiculata. The sequence continues at coordinate 118,956 of JXSR01S005335.1, read as the reverse complement.
GCTAACACCCTTATATGCTAAGAAATGCTCCTCTTGTTACCAACGTGACCATTTTCCGTCAATTATTTTGACCATTTGGTGTTTTGAAGTACATCCAACCCATTTTGCACATACAAAGATATCATTTTGGTGGCCATTTTGGTTCTAAGAACAGGCGATATTTCGACTTTGATACAAGTATAAAATACAAATTGTGGCAAATGATCTTTTTGTAACCCTTAATGTTTTTTTCTGCTAATTATTTATGAAATCAGGCATTTTAAAGGGTATTTTGGTCAACTTTAATGAAAATTGGCTATTTGGCATCCATCTTGGTGGCCATTTTGAATTTGAAATATGCCAATGACTTAATTTAAGCTGTAGGCATTTGTAATAGCCAAACAAACAGTTTGCACATGATATGGAATTTTAGTGTTTTACAGTTTGCTTTATACTATTTATGATAAATTTGTGTATTTTGGCGGCCATTTTGAATCTTGAAATTTTGACCCCTTTGCACTCAAAATTCAGTAGGGGCAAGCGGCATTTTCATAATCAGCATTAAATACTGGTCTAGAAAAGCTGTTCAAATCGCTTCTACTTAAAATGCCATTTCCTTTTTATAAGCATATTTTGGAGAATTCCTTCTAGACTAGTAGTCAGTTTATTAGCTACAATTCCTACAGGAGGGATGTTTAGTGTGGCTTCCAAAGGATATTTGATGTAGTCTTTCACACAACTATCAATTGCCTGTGCAAAAGCTGGTTGTAGGTCCGAAGCAAGTGATTTATATTTCCAACATTGACCTTGGCATGTGAGAGCAATTAGCAAATCAACTTCATTATCGGCAAAGGGTCAACAATATTTCAGAAGTCTATATACTAGCTTGCTTGCCGACAGTTATTCCAACAAGCTGATTTATAGCTTCAAATTTACGAGCTTATTCACTTTCCTTAGCTTTCCCGATAACATTTTCAAGATGGCTTTGAGTTTCTTGATGTCTAGCAACATTTTTCTTAAAATTGCTGAAACCTTGTGGCTGATTTGAGTTTGTAAAATAAGTCCCTAGAGTTATGTCATATCGAAATACGCCATACTGATCCACAGACGTTGAACACACATCAAACTGAAAATACATTCTGATAGTTCAATTCTGACATTGTTAATCCTGCCAAATCGCAGACTCTGTTGGTGGATTAGAAGTTTGAATTAAAACTTTCAGCGCTTCAGCTTCCATGATGTCTTTATTGTCACCATCACTTTTTGGTTGTTCTTTAGTTTTATCTTTGGGTTGAGTTTTCGACACTGAAAGTTTGAAGTCTTCAAGTGACTTCAGTATATACTGTCTAGTTTTTCACTCATGTTTCCACATTATTTCATTTTTTTGGATTGAATTTCTTCTTCTTGTGGATCATCTTCCATTTCACTGGCTTTCCGTTTTCTGGAAATCTCAAGCTCTAAACTCTTGCTAGGTCCACTGCCCGTTGCTGTAGGCCTACCCGTTGTGGTAGAAACGTGAGTATTATAAATCCAACTCAGAGTAAAGGAAAACAACACACAAAGTGTTTTATCTAGCTGTCACATTTTAATACTCAATTACGACCGGCATTCATGTTGAGAAGGCAACCCACAAAGCATTGTGGGGCACGTGCAACTTGTTTACGTGCACAAGTGAAGACCCGTAAGTTCCAGGATGAAGTAAACGATTTAAGGGTACGTGCATACTTCGTAATGTAAAGGATCTCAATATATTACACTCCTCACCCTTAAGCATAAGCCTTCCCACAGCCTGAAAGCTCAATTTTGGTTCATATCGAAAAATCACCCGATTTGGTTTTCCAAACATAGCTGAATATCACAGAAGTATGAACATGTCATTTGAACCTGAAAAATACTTTTGCTTTCATAAGCCAACAACTTCTAATTGAGAGTTAATCGTGACCTTGTAATCACCACAAATCCTAACATTGCCATCACCCTTGGGTACAATTACCAATGGGGATGCCCATTCAGCATGACTAACAGGTGTAAGAATACCCTGATCCACCAATTTGTTCAGCTGCTCTTCAACAGCAGGTTTTAAGGCGTACGGGATAGACCTGGCTTTGTGAAATTTTGGAACGGCATTTTCTTTCACATGCAATTACGCTGTGTGTATTTTCATGGTACCCAAATTCTCTTTAAACACATTACCATGTTTACTACACACATGTTGTACCTCATCAGGTACTGGCGAATAACTGGACACCATGAAAATTGATGACCAATCCAGGCGTATCTCCTGAAGCCAATTTCGTCCCAAAATTGGTGGTTGACCCTGTATGTTGGCCACCAACAACAATAATTGCTTACATTGACCTTGATATGTCACTTGTACTTTAGCTTCCCCAACAATATCTAGTCTGTTACCATTGTAAACATGGATGTTGTACCCTGAGCGTGACAGGGGAATGTGCTCAAATTTGGTTGTACAGATCTTCAGGAATAATCGACAATTTAGCTCCAGTGTCTACCTCCATCTTCACATTTTGACCAGATATGTCAACTTCAACAACAATTGCATCATTGTCAAATTGAGGCTCATTAACCATAAACATGCCAATCTCTGAAATTTCAGACTCTGTGTTGTTTACATCATCATGTGATAAATTACCTGGTGGGTCACTATTTTCCTCACCATCATGCACAACATATTTTGCCTCACTGACCATTTTGCAATTGCTGGTGTCACTTTGTTTAGCGCGTTTCATTCTACAGGCTTTGGACAAGTGACCTAGCTTGCCACAGTGATGACATTTGTACTTTTTGTACTTGCAACTTGATGGATCATGGTTATCCCAACATCTGCTACATTGCATGTTTGTACTCTGATTACGGTTACTATAATTTGGCCTACTGCTACTACTACTAGGTGCTTTAAATCTGTTGCTTTGCCCAGATCTACTCTAGATCTACTCTGACCAGCATGAAATTTGTGCAAGCTACCCGCGATTCCCCGTGCCTGAGTGGGTGCTTAAATCTTTCATGTTTTTGTCTGCGGTCTCCATCATTTAAGCCATTTCAAGTACTAATTTGAATGTTGGATCTTTGATTTGGTACAGTTTGCGTTTCATAGTTTCACTTCTCACCCCGAGAGCGAACACATCACGAAGTGCCTCATTCAGCTGGGGGCCTTTAAATTCCCAATCCATAGATAGCTGTCGAAGAGCTGCAGCAAACTCAGAAATTGTTTCACTTTCCAGTTGGATACGCCGGAAAACTTACCCCTCTCCGCGATTACATTTGGCTTGTCACAAAAATGATCCATCAGGACCTTTACCAAATCATCATACGACTTTTCCGCGATCTTTTCGGGTGCACATTTTCCCTTTAGCAAGCGGTACGTCGTAGCATCCAAACACGCAATCAAATGCGATGCCTTGTTGTCTTTCACTCCGTTAGCCGTGAAGAAATGTTTGAGGCGTTCATGATAGGCGTCAAATCTATCTGCTTTTGGATCAAACGGCTTCATAACAACGAACTGTTTGGACGCCATGGTGTTCTATAATATCCCGTGCTCGTCGCCACTATTATAAATCCAACTCGGAGTAAAGGAAAACAACACACAAAGTGTTTTATCTAGTTTTACGACCGGCATCCATGTTGAGAAGGCAACCCGCAAAGCATTGTGGGGCACGTGCAACTTGTTTACGTGCACGAGTGAAGACCCGTAAGTTCCCGGATGAAGTAAACAATTTAAGGGTACGTGCATACTTTGTAATGTAAAGGATCCCAATATATTACAGTGAGTACCTTTATAGTTGTAGCAGTGTAGCGATAACAGGCTAATTTTGATTTTCTGAAATATGTCAAAATATATATCATTTTAAAGGTCTCAACAAGAGAAAAACAATGGTGCAATTTTCAACGTCATAGTCCTTTCGGTTGCGAAGTTATCGCTCGTCGAATTTGTTGATTGCGTAAAATTGCATGCCGTCAGCATTTGGTCAGATTGTCGCGTCAAAAGTTTGCTGCAAGTAGGTCAAGTTACATATCATTTTAAAGCTCTCTTTGCAAGCAACCCAAGGAAGTAATTTTTATTACTATAAAACCTTTTACTGCTGATTTACAGTATATTTACATAGTTTAGCATGTAGTTCCTTGAGCGGTGGAGTGTAAGTATATTGAAAGTAATTCTTACAA
>JXSR01S005335.1:82482-94464 GCA_000969725.1 Ophiothrix spiculata | reverse complement strand
ACAGTTTTACAGAGAGTATTCAGATTTTGATGAGAACAGAATATTGTAGTGTCGTCAGCAAATAAAATTGTATTCAATAGCTTAGAAGTATAACAAATGTCTTTCATATACAATATAAAAAGCAAAGGGCCTAGGATAGATCCCTGAGGAACACCACAGGAAACACTTTCTTCTTTAGTTTTGCATGAATTATAAGTAACAAACTGCTTTCTATTTAATAGATAATTTTTGAACCAATCGTATGAAACGCCGCGAAAACCATAATGATATAATTTGTTTAGCAAAATATTATGATCAATAGTATCAAATGCCTTTGATAGATCCATAAAAATTCCAACTGTGTGCTTGCTTCTGTCAATAGCATCACTAATATCAAGCTAATTAAATGGGTTTCAATAAAACACCTCTCATCTTTAGCCTTTTTACTACTGATCTACTGTATATGGTTGTCTCATCTTGTTACTGTTCAACTGTCTAAAGCTAAGTACTAAGCTGAACTGGTTTTGGTCATCATACGTTTGCTAATTTTCATGCATTTTAAAGACTATTTTCTGCTCATTTCACGATAAACGATACTATCATCAGCAAACAATTTAAGTTTCGATTGGATATGATCTTGAATATCGTTTATATAAATCAAGAAGAGGGCTGGCCCCAACACGGACCCTTGGGGAACAGCAGAGGTTACATGTTCCCAGGATGAACATGTACCATTCACAGTCACAGCCTGGGATCTACCACTCAGGAAGGATTCAATCCAAAAAAGAGTGGGACCTCTGATGCCATAGTAGCTTAGCTTAGCGGACAACCGGAGATGGGGCACAGTGTCAAACGCTTTGCTGAAGTCTAGGCGTTCCCGGAATCCGTGCTGGGAGTCCAGGATGATGTTATGAGTATTCAGGTGTTTAGCAATATGGCTTAAGACGACATGTTCCATAGTTTTGCAACAAATCCAGGTTAGGGATATCGGCCGGTAATTTGATGGGTCTGATTTAGGACCTTTTTCATATATCGAAGTGACAAGTGCCTTTTTCCATTGTGTGGGGACGGAACCAGTGTTATAAGACTATTGAAACAAAAATGTAAGTGCAGGTGCAAGTTCATGAGCCACTGTTTTTAATAGGCGTGGTGGCAATTCATCGGGTCCCGAGGCCTTAGACGGGTTTAGGGAGGAGAGTTGTTTTTCGACTCCTGCCGTCTCAATAAGGAGGTCTGGGATTTGGAGATATGGTGAATCACCTTTATGAGGTACATTTGTAGGTGGCTCTGCATTAAAAACAGACTTGAATTGTCTGTTTAGAGCCTCAGCCTTGTCTTTATTTGATGTGCACAATTTATTAGATGTTCTTAAGGTTGGAATACCAATATTTTCAGTTTTCATTAATTTAACATAAGACCAAATGTTTTTAGGCTGATCTACAAAGCTGTCACCAATGACGTTATTTATGTAGTCCGTGTGCGCTTTCTTTGTCAGCTTAGTGACGGTACTCTGCCCAGCCTTCACCAGCAAGTGTCTTACGAGCTTTCTGATATAATTTATCACGTTTCCTCATTTTTCTTTTCAGGTCTCTGTTAATCCGAGGTAGGTTACGTTTATTTGATGTCATTTTAGACGGAACACAGGAATCCATGATGGACTGAAGAGAATTTCTAATTGTTTTCCAATTTTGGTCAACAGACTTAACTTCAGGATTTGAGTTTAAGAACATATGAGTAAATTCTTCAACTTTTTGCTTAAGATGTAGAGTGTTAGCCTTTTGGAAACTATAAATTTTTCTAGGTGGTTTGTTTTGAAGCTTTGGTTTCATATTGATACAAAAGGTAACGATGGAATGGTCAGAGATACCAGGTGAACCTTGAATATTATCAATAAGCTGTGGACACGAGGTAACAATCAGATCTAATATGCTGTTTGATATTGGCCGTGTTACAAAATCAACAAGTTGACTAAGAGAATTTTCCATTAAGAAATCCAGGAATTTTTGATGAGAGGATGCGGTTTTCTGGTTAGTTGGCGACCAGGAGTCCCAACATATATCAGGGAAGTTATAGTCACCACCTATGACTATATTTGGTACATTTCTCCCCCTGCTCTTACTAAAGATGCCAGCCACCTGCTGAGCAATCTCATCAATAGCTTTATTTTTCTGTGCTGGAGGATGTGGGCCATAAAAACTTGCAAGGAAGAGAGGTTTAGCATTCGTAAATTCGATGTTTGCCCAGACAATTTCACCATTACCAGAGAAATTAAGATCTTGCATGTTGGATGTGATCAAATTATTTTTTGCACAATATAGGTAAACAAATGTAAACAAATCCCACCGCTGCCACCAAACATGCCAAAATGCAAAATTTCGCGAATGCAAATTTTAGTTAGGCTTACCAGAAATGTTGGGACAAAAATCCATTTTTTGGCATTTTTTGCCAAAATTGACATTTTTGGTCAAAGACTGATATCATGATCATGTTCAGGGTAAAAAACCGCTTTTAAAAATGTATACTTTTATATAGTTTATGCGGGAGTTTATGCAATTAGTTTAAGAGTTAGAGTACAAAAACGGTTTATGCCATTCCCTTTCGAAGGTCTACCCATCCTTAAAATCATACGGGTTTGGAATGACCTCAACAATTTGTCACCGCCCAGTGGGCATGAATGATCAAACTTATCAACGTTGAATCAACGTTTATTCAACGTTTAACCTAAATTTTCTAAACCAATTTTTCAACGTTGATAAATGGTTTAATTCCAATTCTGGTTGATTGCGTAACACTTTTTTGAAAATCTAAACCATTTAGTATCAACGTTTATTAAACGTTGATTCAACGTTTAACATCAAGCAAATCTTAACCTTATTTCAAAAGTGGTTTAGTATCAACGTTGATTAAACGTTGAATCAACGTTTAATATAAACCTTCTTTCTCTTCGAATTGAAATGGTTGAATTCTGGTTGAATTTAGGTTTATAAACGGTTTAATTGTTAATTGTTGGTGTGGACCTCCGACCAACACCGAGGGTGTTGATTTAACACCAGAGTTTGCGACATTTTGGTGTAAATTTTTGGTAACGTTTGTGACATTTTTGAATGAAAGCATGTGATCATTCATGCACGGATAGAAAAACGTTACAATTTCTGATTTGAAAATACTTTTCACATACCAAGTAACAAACGTATGACTGAAAAACCTGCTTATCATGCTTATATATAATGGTCAAATAAAAAAGCTGATTTTTTGCTTCAAAAAAGTTTTCACTGGAATGAGCATACTACTTTGAGGATTAAACTTTGTCTTCTCTTCCCTACATTTGCAGATTATGTGAAGACTGAAAGTAAATTAGGCCTTGATGGCCTATACTTGGCATTTTTAAAAGGTTCTATACAAAGAACCATCAAAGGTTCTTGTCAGAACCTTTTCAGACGAAAGGGTTCTTTATAGAGGACTGAAAAGGGTTCTTTTTTCTGAGAGTGTACAAGTGTTTGGGTATCATTCATAAACCTACTAAACATAATTTATCCACCTGGGCAGTGGCTTAGCCATCATAGGTCAAGTACTACACCGACAAAAATTCGAGCGGGAAATCGGGACAGCCGGGGAAAATCGGGAAGGACAAGAAGACAAATCAGAGAGCAGCTGCAAGATGCTATAGACAGGAAACATGTAGAAAAGCAGAAAATCGTGTCAAAAGATGTGCAAAAATCGCTTAAAACCTTTTAGTGTCTATAGTATCTGAAACTAGTAAGCTTTAAGGATTTTTTTTTAAATTTCTGCAGAGAAATGTTTATTCTTGGGAGCATAATTTTAACCCAACACAGGCTGGTCTTCGGGAGCAGAAAAAAAAAAATCATACACGTAAAAATGAAACAGAGTTATAATCGCCTGAATATGCTAAATATTTTCACTTTACGGGTCCTCTTCGCACCAAGGTCGTTAACCGAGAAGTGTATAATTATGTATCTTTATCATGTTTATAGAGACAAATGCAAATTGTGAAAAGACAGGCATGTAATCTTTTTTTAACATGGTGAATTGTAAATGTGTCTTTGTAGACATTGAATGCATAATATTGGGAATTTATCAATAAATTATGGACCCCCTAACCCTCTCCATTAAAATGTTCATCAAAAATATGCACCAGGCTTGAATAGCTTAACCTGTTTCTCAATGCATATACATCACAGCGCAGGTAGTGGCTTAGATATATAGTAGATATATTTTTAAATACATTTTCATTAAATTTCATTAGGTATGCGCAAACGTGCAAACATGTGTGTCATTGACGCTGAAAGTTGAAGATTAATGCAGTATATGCATGAATATTTCCATTATAATATTTTTCCCATTGTGTTATATTTTTACCATAGAACAAAATGTTCATAATGGTGAAATAATTTTCGCATCATAGCGCATACTTTACTGCTCAATGATCTGTAGCATTTCGTTGGTAATCGCTATCACCTTATTCCTTTCAATCAAACAGTTCGTTTAGTTGCTTTTAAACATTATGGGCATTTTCACGGTAACGGAAGGACAATCACATAATTTTTCTGTATTTCAAACACATACATTGCCAAAATTGAATTGGATAAAATAAAACCAATTCCATATTTAGTTGAGTATACCTGAAAGCATTCATATTCAACAGGAATTTTTTCATAAAAATTCCTCTGTCGCAAAATATGCATATTAATGAGGTTGGTCACGGAAGGACAGCAAAACGGACATGGTTTTTCACCTTGAATACATTTTTGAATTTTTTTATAAAAGTTATGAATTTTTTTTATTTCAAAGTCACTGAATGCATTGCTTGGTGTTTCTGCAATAATTTGCCACATCCCACATCAAAATATTCCCTACGGTTCTGTTTTAACAATGCGAAATGCGAAGGGATCATGGTCACGGAAGGACGGTAACGGAAGGACAATTTTTCCGCTGATTTTTGGGTGCACTGAACCGTAAAGCCTGGTCATGATTAACAAAAAAAACAACCTCATGTGTAAATTTGATCCTTATATAAGCCATTTAGAACAATAACACCCAAGTAAACAACAAAGAATGGGTTGAAAAAAATTAATAAAAATCGCTACTTTTCATTATGAAAATAAAGAAATTTGACCAAAAATTAGGATTTTTTAAGAATTTCATAGACATCTTTGTTCAGTCTTTTCAAAATTACGTTCATTGTTAAGAGCTTTAAAATAGCTTTCTTTTGATACCAAATATATGGTGGTAGCATTTTTCATTGAATAGTTACATCCTTTTTTCAATATTTTTCTCATGTCCACTTTTTCGTGAAAATGCCCTTATGTGAAATGGGAGACAAAAGGTCATAATTTGATAACATCATCCGCCTAAAATACTGAATGGAAAAAAAAAATGTGGCATCACAAACACATCGACTCATGAGATTCCCTTCCTTCTATTTATCACCACCTTCAAGGCAGCTTTGAAATCCTCAAAGTTAATCCATATTCAACTACCAACATGTTCAAGATTCACCTCATTTCAATTTCAAATGAGCAGCTGGATTTTCGAAAAGATTTTGTAAATCTTCAATATTCAACTCTCTTCTTTCATTTTACATTACATGTTCTACCGAGCAATAATGGAGTTTTTGCTAGTTTCGGTAAATCTTTCACTTTATGACGATTTCTTTCACACCCACGCGGCAAGGACAAATTAAAAAGTCTTCTTTTACATGATACTTTTAATATACAAAAGTGTTCCTTTATGACGCGGTTGATCACACTGAATTAGCATTTTTTAATTTATTCAAATTTTGTTCACAAATTAACTGTTCCACTTTTAACACTTATTTTTTTACAACATGCGTAAAGCGATTTAACAAGAGTGCATTTAATAGTCAAGTCTTCATCTCATGCAACCACATAAACTATAATTTGCGTTTTAAGCTGATGATTTCCAGCCAATATCATACGGCATAAGACTCTATGCAGGCGGGTGATGGCGTTAAATGTTAAAATGAAAGGTTCTGTGGTATTTTTTTTTTCTCATAACCCCCAAATCTTGTAACATTTTTTTTTCTAAACATAAAAGTTTTGAGCGAGTTTGATACTTTTAATTCTTTCGGTGTGCGACTTTTATGGTGGTGCGGCGGTGGGATGCCTTGCTTAAAGCAGTGGGAGGAGCAGTGGCGTAGCTAGAGGGGGGCCGTGGCCCCCCCATTACTGACCGTCCGTCGGTCAAAAAAGCGCCCGTCGGTAAATTTGAGCCGGCCGGCCGCAGGCCGGGCGGCGACACCGCATAAACAGTCGATCGGTCCAAGCGGCCGTAGGCCACCTGCCAATGTCGGTTTCTGCAAAAACTACCTCATATAGATGATTTTCACAGCACTTTGGCACCATTATAACTACATAAATCCAAAAATGTTTCAATTAGCCTTCCTGATGTGTGTCAAATAGCTAAAAACTTGGAGCTTCCGGGGGCTTCGCCCCCTAGACCCCTACCAGGGCCCCTAAAGCGGGCCCCTGGACCCGTTATTCGCTCCACTCACTTCGTTTGCTCCGCTCGAACGGTCAATATAATTATATCGGTCCGTCTTCATATTGTGGCCCCCTCACTTTCGAAAACCGTGCTACGCCACTGGGGAGGAGGTGCCCACCAATCGTCCCCTCCCTTTAGGGGGCCTGCTGAGATGACTAGACGATCACATTATAAAAGTTGAAACCATGAAATATCAGTTTAGCGCATAATTAGTAGACGTTCTGTGGTAAAAACGAAATCCTAAACATGGCGACTTTTAAGTTCATGCTTGTTTCATAAATACAACTTTTAAAAACGTTGTGTTTATGAAACAAGCATTATACTTGTATAAGATATTTTGTTTACGTAGGGTGTGTTTATAGTTTATATTTACTTTCGAACATATCATTTCAAGCCAAGGAAATAAATAATTCAGGGGAATATGTACTCTCCGCCGTTTTGATTCGGCTGCCGTGTAAATCCGACGAGATGTTGACCATGTTGGATTGTCGCTCATTATTATCTATAACTTCCTTGTTTCAAACGCATCTAAAGCGCATGCAGAACAAAGTACCGTACTCTGAATCTGATAATCTAATAACAACTTACCCTTATATATACCCTGTATTTCAGTGCTTTATTTATTGCATTATTCTATATATCTCTAATGCTATCTTTTTTGTTCTACTTCTAATGTAATTATTTGCAATGATAGTATGTGGTATTGGTATTAGAATTTGGTACGGGGAAAAATGTAGGTTGGGGAAAACATGTCTGAATCAAGCATCGACAATTTAAATATGAATATAAAGAACTGTTTCGACCAGTAAATTTTTTGTATTTAAAACTATATAATACGAAGCATTTCTAACTTATATCCCACGTTGAGTGATTTGTCGAATGTTATAACTTCAGGAATAACAATCGGCTAGAGTAAATAAAAGCAGTCATGTCATGCGATTATATGTTTATACTTTATCTGTTCATCAACATCATAAACATCACACGAGTCCTCCTTTCTTTATAAATACCTTATTCATCTAAGATGGATTTTGCTCTCTGAAAAAGGCAGTACTTTCCAAATCCCACGAGGTATAACTCGTAATTTTGAATTGTGGAAAACTTCATTTCTTTCATTCGCGTCTATTCTGACTTCTTTTCTGGATCATCCAAAACTTGTTTGGAGATGTTTTTGAAGAGGGGACCTAAACATATGAGATGTTGAGACTTGCAATATATAATAATTGATCTAGTCCCATATTTATAAAACACCGCTAACTCTAGACACACAGTATATGCTGTAGTGAAATTAGGCGTTCTATTATGATAGTTGACTGTGCTTTAGGTTGTATTAAAAAGTTAACACTTTAACAGAAGCAAAGCATACATTGTCAACATCACGTGCAATATGCATAAGGATTTGAAAATCCTGATATTAAAATATAAAAAGCGATCGTACCAATATGATATCATGAACGTTGCATCTAAATTGCCTTTATTTGACTTTCTCAGTGAATCATCAATTTTCACCAGTCGAAGCCTCGAGCAACAATAAACTGAGACAATTTTGAAGGTTTACACTTTTAATTTGATTGATGTAATATGGTTTTGATAATAGATGTCGCTGAAAGGGTTGAACTTCATAATGCATGTAGTATCTTTTTATTGAGGTAGTATATGAGTATAGTGACTTTTATTATGATTATCAATCACAGTAGAATTACTCTATTTCATACACCCGCCTCCTTTTCCGAGTTAACAGCAGTGACTATCTAATAATCTTGAATCGAATGCATATAATTCTATTTTGTAAATGTTCTTAAAGGAAACTACCAGCAGCCTACCAGTATTTAATTATTCTCTTGGAACTAGAATAAATAATTAACCTTGAAAAGAGGTATATAAAGACATATTGTGAAGGTTTGATTTCCTTTTCTGAGTTAAACATCAAAGGTCGTCTATGATCTTTAAATCCCGGCCTAATAATCAGTAAATACAGTCTCCTAAAAAAGTATCGCTTTACCTCGAAAAAATGGCAAACGTAATTTGAAGATTATGTGTACAAGCGCTGGAATTTCAGCTTTCTTTTGACACCCTATTTCTGAAAATTGACTGAAAAAGAATGAAGTTATGAACTTTTAAACCCCTCAAGGTCAATTAAAAAAAGTTGCAAATTTCAGTTTTCGCACAGTACAAAATGTGGCAATAATTGCAATGTTATTTACGCGTCAGTTAATGAAATCATTTTCAGCGCTTGTACGCATAATATTCAAATTACGTTTGCGAGTTCCATATTTGCGTACGAGCCATTTTTTCGAGGTGAGGCGATACTTTTTGGGAGACTGTATTGTTGTCTGTCTTTCTTACAACCCGTTGGTAAGAGGTAAAAAATCTGTTGTTTAATTGCTCCATGTTTCGTTCCATTTTCATTAAACAAACATTTAGCCCATTTCAGGTGGATTTTTATTCAATCAAATATCTGTTCAGTGTTTCCATTATATTTTGACTGTCAGCAAAAACGTGCATGCTTGACACGAAATACATTTGTCATCTACATGTACCAATCTCAGGGCTGCCCAATTAGCTGAGTGGATGTTCTTCGCAATGCATGATTAACTGCGCCAGAAGTCGTGGTTCGAGTCCTCACGAAGGCTGTGGACACTTTTTCTGCTTTCATGATTAAAAAGACAAATTCTAATGCGCATTTTTCCGAACAGTCGAAGTCATAACCTAGCCTTAATAGTCCATCTAGATTGACCTCACAAGCGATCGAGGTTCATCTAGATGGACTAAGCCATGAGAGTTTTTGATTTCGCAGATTTATAAAAAAATACCAATGAGACGCTTTCTTGGTCGACAGATTTTATGTTTTTTTATTCAAAATATGTGATCAAGCAGGATGAATCAAAAGCAATGATATGACATAAACTAAACTCCCCATATGTTTGCATTTTGTTTATTGGTTCGGTGTGAGTAATTTTACATACTCCTTTAAATACAGTTTAGACTTTAACCTTTTAAGAATCGTATAAAATATGACATTGAGGATTATGCTAAAACTCATATAAGTATTCCTGTGTTTCCCAAATGTTGCTAGCATCAGAATAAAATCTTTACTCAATAAAAAATGTAGAAAAGCAAAAGAGGAACGTGTAATGTCAAATCTCACTGAAGTGCTTTAAGGGGTAAGAGAGTCGATGTTCGATTTGCATGATCGAAAAAACTTTTTTATCATTTTTGGCAAGACAGACATATATTTTTTGCGATGACGATTAGAAAAAGTGGAAAAAATCACCTAAAATGTGTTTTTTACTAATTATCCAAGGAAAATAGTTGATTTGTTTCCACGTTACTAGGCAGCAGTAATTACGACTGTATTTACTTCACAAATTATTGACCTATGGTATAATCATCATAATAGGTGATTATGAATTACGTACTCTATAATATAAGCTAATACAGGGTGTCCCAATAAACATTGTGCATGGAAATGACGCTAATTTTCTCAGAAGTTAGGCATACCAGCGATCTCAAAATTTAACATTCTAAAGCCCATAGTTTTGTCCACCATCGCTGAAAATATCAAGAAAATCCATCAAAGCAAACTAGAGATATCGTTGATTTTGTGAGCTTGTATCATTTTCCTCCTGCACAATGGGAATCCTGTGGTTAAGCCTGTAATCAGAGGGCATGATAAAAAGGGTCTATGCGAAATCGATGCTTGAGAAATTTACTATAAAAGATTTCAAATGCTGTTAGAGTAAAAGATAATCAACAGCCAATGGAGACATATTGAAGGATGTGCAGCATGTTAATGACCAGAAAAAAATAAAATGAACAAATGAAAAACGAAGACTAACATAACTCTAAATAACTCTCAGAATAGAACGGTTCTATTCTATTAGAACCAAAATAACCAAAATCTAGAGCAACACAACTATTAAAACACTAATAATACAAAATATCATCATTTTTGTTGTTCAATATTAAGAAACAATATTATTTTGGTGATGTTAGAATTTTTAGAAGCAATGCGAGCAGCCAGATCTATTCAAAGATTTTTGATTAAAAGATTTCGTAGAGGTTTTCCTTTAATGAACAATTGTCATTTATACTATAACCCTGTGATGGACTCACTGCTTTTGATCTGAAATATGAACTAAGGCAACTATCTTCTTTTGTGCAATTATACAAAAGAATGTAATTTACTTTGTTAGATTAAGTTTTCAGTTTCCAAAAGAATAAAAAGAAACCAGCTTCCCCTTAATTAGCATGTAAACGTAAACAATATATAGGAAGCATTGAGCAATTTTGCCAATAAACCTGGTTTTACAGTCTTTGTGTACTTTTTCGAATAGATAAAATTATATATAACATACAGAAAATGAAAAAAAAGAGAGAGAGAGAGAAAGGAGCATATCCAAAGTGGCTTCATTATGATTACCTTTTAAAAGGAATATTGGCGAAACGTATGCGGTGACTTTGTCACTCGAAACTATTCAACCGTTAATGTTGCAAAGACGTTGTGAACATGCTTAACCATAGGAATCCAATTGTGCAGAAGGAAAATTATACAAGCAGACAAAATCTATGATATTTCTGGTTTGCATCAATGGATTTTCTTGAAATTTTCAACGATGATGAACAAAACTATGATCTTCAGAATGTATAATTTTAGAGTGGCTGGTGTGCCTAACTTCTGAGAAAATCAGCGTCGTTTCCATGCACAATGTTTATTGGGACACCCTGTATACCTTGGGTTGGGGTGGGAGTCAAATATAAAATAGATAGGCCTACTGTAACAGATGTAAAGCTCACGATCCCAGTACTTATAGGCATTTGGTGAATGCACCGTTTCAAAAAATGGATGTTCATCTAGAGGAACGAAAATCAAACTCACAAACAAGCCTACTACACATTTTTCTTGACGGTACGTTGGATTCAACATTATTAATTAATTATCAAAGCTGAGACCCAGTGTTTTTTAATATGTGTGTCCCTTGTTCCATGAGTCATGTAAATTACAAATTATGCTTATATGCACAAATATTTACAGAAAGTTAAGCAACCCGGGGGAGACACCATTTGCGGTGGAAGGTTGAAATTTTAGGTGGGGGGGAGCGATTTTTTTTTAAGCAAAAATCGTCGGATATTGAGGGAATTGAGATTGTGCGGCGATATAATTACCCCCATTTGCAAACCTCTTATGATTTTCATTAAAATTAGTCACTGACTAATGTTCTCAAGTTTTCGTTTCGAATAAACCTAGTTTTCCGACAAAAATGCACTTTTATAATGAATGAACGCATTTTAAAGTTAAATTCAAGATTTAAGACATGTCAGAGGACTTATTGGTGATTACCATGATAGTATCCACGTCAAGGTATGCATACCAACTTGCGAATATTTTATTTCCGAATATATTTGACTAATTTTGAGTGAACGTCTGTTTAAAGTTCTGCATTTTGTACTAGAGATGTTTAACTAATTAAATCAAACCTA
>JXSR01S005335.1:51546-65283 GCA_000969725.1 Ophiothrix spiculata | reverse complement strand
TCAAACTCATTAATATTCATGAGCATCATCAAACCAGCGCTCTGTGCCGATTTTCTATGCATAAAAAAAATAAAACAAGCCACTTTTCTCGGACCTTACTACTGATTGTTAAGTGCTTAACCACTACGCGGTAATGCCTTAAGGTATCTGGTCCACGCGTACTAGTACGCACTTGTTTTGATTTCGCTAGTGCAGCAACACGCATGAATAGCGTTTTGAAGCAAAAAATGTAACATTTTCTAATTTTTTGTCGAAATTAGGTAGGTGACCCCCGATTTTTATTGTTTTATTTGGAAGAAAATACAAAAATTTTCGGTGGAAAGTTTTTGAATCAACACTTAATAATGTCACTTTTGCCACATTTCTCATAGACCCCTGTACTCATTTTTCCAAAAAACCCTCCAAAATGCTATTTTTAAACCGACTCGAATGCAAAAACGAGTCTGGTGACCCCCAATATTTATTTTAAAAATAGGTTCTACGTCGATAAAATATCATCCATGCCGATTTTTACTAGAATATTTCGGGCGGGCAGATCTATCACGGACCAGACACCTTAAATTATACAAAGCTTGTCAGAATTGATTTGAATTATTCTTTTTTCTAATTTATCTTTTACAATATTGTGACAGTAAAATATTTTTCTTTTTTGCTTGAAGTCTGAAGTGTTTTATTATGTAAATCAAAATATTCATATACACATAATAGCAATGAAGCTATAGTAAGACATCATTTTATTAATCCAAGGGAAAATAGACATATTTAGGTCAAAAATTTTTCACATTGTCATTTTAAGAACGATATATTTGTTAATTTCAATATGAATTGTACAATTTTATATCAACATTCGTTTCATTATATTCGTTCAACTTATCATGCTTATGTAATATTCATATTTCCTTTAAGGTCAGTACCAAATATATACGTATGCTGCATAAACATTTGATCAATATTTTGAAGATCTATAAATTGGATATTGAAAATAAATAAGTATTATTTTGTAAGAATCAACCATGAAATTCAGAGGGAGGAAACTATTACTATTAGGGCGGCAAGAATACGCAATCAATCATGGCAGAAGTTTCAAGTCAAGAAATTCTAGCATAGACGTTTTGTTAGATTCAATCCTGCTTATTGCTTCGAGGCCTGTTCCATCACATCTATTAAAGAGTATCTCAGTATGATCAGCGTTATGTTCAACATCAACCGGAGACAATACATACCAAATACAGAACTGAACGGAGATATAAGGCCTAGTATCCATTGGCTGTTCGCATATTCCGTATTCCCTTGTCTCGTTTACTATTGTTTGTAATTGTGCGGCGCAACACAGACAATAAACTTCGTTCTGCTTGGTGATCATATCAGTGGCCTGTGAACGGCAGATACTCCTATTACCTGGTGCTCACCAAGTATGATTGTTGGTGCTGCCAGGTCGTAAGAATCATCTGCCGTACATAGGCCACTAGTATGATCACTAAGCAGAACGAAGTTTATTGTCTGTGTTGCGCCGCACAATTTAAAACAATAGTAAACGAGACAAGGGAATACTGAATATGCGAACAGCCAATGGATACTAGGCCTAAGAGGGACTTGATAGCAGCGCCGAGGATGTACCGCTCTAAACTAATTTAATTTCATGTATCTTAGACCAATATAATCTCATGTATCTCATGATGATGGTAACATGTTAACATTCCGTTATTATCTATTGAACAACTCACTGTATCTCCTTATACAAGAGCGTACCGTTGTTGATTCGTGATGAATCCACAGTTTATATTCAACTTAGCGCGTCACACACAGCACAGCGTTTACGGAAGTGTGTTTACGCAGAACACATAAGTCGGTGCACTGTTTATCGCGCGATGGGCAGGTGCAAAGTCCGGTGCTCGGGAACAATTAAAAACGTAAAAGCAACAAACATTTACAAACTAGCTCTTTGCTTCAGATTCTCCTAAATTTTTTTTTATGAAGATGAGTAGGCCTATCTGTTAAAATGAGAACATTTGGGAATTTAATTCATACGTTTTCATGAATATTTTCATTGTTGAAAGGTATTCAAACACGCTACAGAGTTGTTCATCGGGAATCAAAAACTCTGTATCCGATGCTTCGGCGTATTTTTATAACCCTCGCGCGATGAAAATACACAGACGCATCATGGAAGCATCGTTGTTGATTCGCGATGAACAACTCTGTATATAGCGTGTTTGAATACCTAAATATATCTTTGGTATCGATAAAAAATACAGGTAGAAGTGGAAAGTTCCTTAAGGTGCAATGAGGATTTTCTTCTGAAGGTGCAGTAGTTTATCGTATTTTGGATGTTACACCTATAAGTATCTTAACATAAATGCATGGTTATAACGCGTGCTAACAAACAAGCCAAAACTAAAACAAAAACACCACCAACAACGTCATCACTTGTGAATTTGTCTTATGCTACACTTAAATTAATCAGATACTCTCTCCCACACACTTCTTCACACACATGTAGATATGCTCAATGTAATAAGTTGGAAGTGATTACTTTGGAAGATAAGTTCACTTAATAGTGTGAGACGAGGAGGTGTTAACCTAATTTTTTTTAAAGAAAAGAAAAAATGTGATGATATCTATAGCAGGTAACACGTGTCTCCAGACGCAGGTAATGGAATTGATGGGCCCGCATGTTGTAATTTCATAGGATTAGTAAAGATCAAAATGTGTTGTATATTGGATTTAATTGCTTTTTGGTACATTTATTACTTTTCTAGTTTTCCGAATTTAGAGAAATATATGTTATACTTATGAACTACGTTAAGCATTGAATAACCTATTGGAAATATTATGACTATAAGGTGCAGGATATCCCTTTGACAACATTTTCCCATTCGATGGCAATACTCCAGTTATTTGGTAGAACGGTGCAACTCTGCCAACAAATACAACATACACTGTACCTTGATGGTTATGATTTCCATGATCACGTACAAAATCCAGTTGCAATCAAGAAAGATATCACAGCCATACCAACTGCTGATAACGCTAGTTGATCTAGCGAAAACGTTCCAGGTGAGCGATAAATTCGTGTAGTGTTGAAGTTAAATTCAATTTCCTTGTTTTATATTGTTTTGCTTGATTTTAGCGCTGTGCTTTAAAACCTGGCAGTAATTATTTTCTTTCAATTTCTTTGTTTTATATTGTTTTGCTGGCTTTCGTGTTTCAATAATATTACTTGAACTATTTTGATACTATAATTATTTTCGTTGTATATTATATCTTAAATTGTTCTAAGGAGCAGAAAAACGGAAATTGAAAATAGGTACAACATAGGCGCTTGAACTTACGCAAGGATTATGCTAGCATATAACGGTGTTGTCTATATATTTCTCAGATATATTCATACCGAATAAGTAAAAACAAAAACAATTTTTTTTCTATGTGCATGACATGAATTCACCAACTACTTTCATTCATTCGATTCTATGCTAAGGAAGCTCAAGGAGACACATATTTACATCTTTATTTACATTTCATATGAATTTATGAATATGCATTATTTACCATAGTTAATCTATTCATACAATATACAAGTTTAATATTCTCCATTGTAAGTTCATGTTTACCGAACTATGAATTTCCTATAAACATTTCCGTTTTAAAAATATGATATTAAAGAATGTTTGTAATTAAAATACAATGTACGTATAAACTTGGCAATAGTATTTAAAAACACACACACACACACACAAATGAATAAAAGAAATATTTTTACCAAATTTGATTTGTAATATATAATCTTTATTCTTTATATTCGGTGAACCCAAATATAGTTCGACTAATTGTTACTTATTTTTGTAGCAGTAACCCAAATATGATTTAACAATTATAACTCAAAATTTATCTGTACAAGGTGACAAAAATGTTTAGGGTAAATGCTATTGGACAATTTGTAAATTCTTTATTATTTCTCAAACGTCGAAAAAATATCAATCAGATTTCAAGACGCAGTGACATTGTTGCAATAATCTCTTTCCACTTAGATCGATGGAGCTTGCAAAGTATATGAAGTACTTTTTAAAACAGAATTTAAAAAGGCTGAATATTTACGAAAAACTTCCACTCGTCTTTTAATTTTAAGCATCATGTTGATATATAGTTCGAAATTAATGATAGCCGCAATATCAATCAAAATACCTGCTTTCCATAACCCCCGAAATCGAAACTGTCTATTTCAACTAGTAACAACCCTGACATAAATGCAATCAGTAAGCTTTTGCAAGCTTCTATGGGGTTTCACTGCAAGCATTAATTGCAGTTTTGAATCGGAATGCTTGTGCAAGCACACACAAGCTTACAATACATCATGTTTGGTACCAAAATAATTTTACAAGTCTCCTCTATCAAAACATATAGTTACCATGCGAATCTTGGTTTTAAAGTTATAAGCATTTAAAAATGTGCAGTTAATTTTTGGACACCCTGTGTATACGAAACGGGCACAAATGCTTTCTTTTGAATAATATTAACAACAATAGCAACAACACTACCAAAAACAACAATAACAACAAAGCTTTGAAATGTGACATACTGTCAGCGACTCAATTTTGTACATGCCATGCTAAATAAGGAATAAGTATTTGGAAATGGGAAAGTAGGAAACATGACCACATGTACAACGAAGCAAAGTACCGAACATTTAAATTCTGAAACTTGTCTAGCTGTCACTGGCAGGATTTCCAAACGATTTACAGTTTAGCGTTAGATGACTTTCTGCATATGTAATTACTTGTATCCACGTGTTTGCCTATAAGCTAGTCAATCTCAAGAAAATACGTCAGCTAAACAAAGTGATTTGAATATAAATCAAACTGAAAGCAGAATGTTTGGTACAAATAGGAAAATGGAATACTTAGGAAAAAGAAAACAAGAATACTAACAATTGACTAAAGAATTAAAGCAAATTATATTTTGAAAGGGAAATGCGAGGCCCAGCCTTATTTGCTCTTGAAATTGGAAAAAGAAAATAAGGTGAAAAGAGATTAAAAACAAACAAACAAACAAACAAACAAACAAGAAGCATTGGAAAACAACGAGAAGTACCATGTTAAAATCTTATATCAAGATTTTATTATAACAATTTTATGAATTTCATGTGTAAGTACTTATCATGGATATGGCAGTAATTAGTATTGTTATTGTAAGGAAATGTGTCACCGTTTCTAACTGCCATCCTCCATTGACAAGTAACAAATTGGAATCTGAATCTTGAGGAATTTTTTGTGCAAGTATGACAATGATAACCATAAAAGGTAAAGATAAAGGGAACATCCTGCATGAGGGGAGCGTGGGCGGCGGTTAGAGCACGGGTCTCGTAATACAGAGGTTGTGGGTTCCGGGCCGGGTGGCTTACGTCTCCTTGTTTCATTGAGCAAGAAACTTTACTCTAATTGCTCCGTGGTTCAGATAGTCACGTAAAGCCGTTGGTCCCCTGTGCGAGTGGTCCTGCATACAGTGTATCCCTGTTGAGTCTATTTATACAGGTCGGAGTTTCCATCTCTCTTTCGAAGCGATTGGGCCAGACTCCACTTTTTGTTATATATGCGGTGAGGGGATCACCTCCTTCACTGCAAGTCTGTTACCTTCCCAGCACCGATAACCATATCACTGTAGACACGAATGGGTATTTGGAGTAGGAACAAGGAAGGAAACGACTCTTGCTTATGGACTCAGGTTATTTTATACAAGGTAACTTTCTAAAAATTACGCCACATTGCCTTAAATTATACATGCACTGTCAGACATTTTTTGATTTATCCTTGTTTTCTTATGTATCTAGTAGGAACATTTTGACAGTAAAATATTCACGTTTTGCTTGAATCCCAAGTTGACAATTTACCCGATATTTCAAGTGTTTTATTATGCAAATCAAAGTATTTGTACATATATTGTAGCATTGAAATAAAAAGATAATGAGACATATTTAGGTCAAAGTCTTTCATATTTTCCATATCAAACAATTACGAGTTGGTTGTTAATTTTAATATAAATTCATACTTGATAATCTATTTATATTAACATTATATTTGTACAAGTTTATTTATTTTCCCATTATTCATATTTCCTTTAAGATCACCACCAAAATGATAATGTTGACGTATGCTGCATAAACATTTGATCAATATCTTGAAGTGCAAAATGATATTTATGAAATAAATCGAAGGCTATTTTACAGCAATCTAAACAAAACATCAAACACTTATGCTTGGATAGAAAGTACGACCAACGTACCACCCAGGCGACGGTGGACGTGCAATGAATTGCCTGTTTACCTGACTGTTTACTCAGATTTTATGTTGTATTCATCCGTGGTATCGCCCGTATATTTCAATGCGTAAATAAGAAAAGTAGTTCTTTAAAATAACCAGAATATCTTTTTAGTTTTCAGGGGTCGAAGTCCCAACCCCAACGGTTTTGAAATCTGCTGAGGTTTAGTTAAAATTCAAGTTGTTTGAATGGGAGTTTCAAAATTTGATGACGTCACGTCCTCCCCCTCCCCCCTGGTACCACCCAGAGGAACCATCATCATAGCAAGTTGTCAGCAAATGCAATTAATCATGAAAGTAGTTTTATATTTAAAAATTCTTGCAAAACGTTTTTCCTGGTCTAGATTCAAAAGATACAGCTAATTGCTATGAGGCTTATATTATCACATCTCTTAAACTACATCTCAGTATGCTCGCGCTCAAGGTTATGCTCAACATCATCTGGAGACATTGCCAACCAAATGCAGAACTCTACAGAGATAAATATGTGTTCAAAATAACCAAGAGGAGAGATTTGTAAGAGAAATAGAATTTATTTGGTATTCATTGTTTAAGAAGTGATGAGTTGTGGCTGCACTGATTCAATGGGCACGTAAATATTGCAGTTTGAACCAGGAAGGTCTTATCAACTCTCACTTGCTTCGACATCGTCAGTGATACCAAGACCGCAATTTAGGAGAGGAATGTATGGACGCCCATCAATGATAAACAATACTACTTAAAGTAAGCAAGTTAGCGACATAGAAAAAGACTTACAAGATCGACTTAAAAGTCAAATTGGATGATCAATGTTATTGTTATATAAAAAATGTTATTTTTCTATTCATAATGGGGAATACTGGAATTTGTTTGCTCTGAATTTCAACAAATATGAAAAGATTTCCCAGACGAATTATGAGACCACAAAAAGTGCTTATATATATAAGAGGGACATGATGCCGCTGTAAATTGATCTATATTCGTGTATCTTTAGACCATTAGGATCTTCTTCTGTATCTTATGACGAGTGTTAAATTTGTTATAAAATTTAACTTACAGGAGGAAAAGGAAAGTTCCTTTAGAGCAATGATGATATTGTTCGCGGAATTCTATTATTCATGTATTTTAGATTTAGAAATAAGTATTTTAAATGCATTGAAATATTGCATTCTAAACAAACAAATAAAATCTGAAACAAAAAAGAAGAAGAAGAACAACAACAAAGCCTCTTGTGAATTTGTCTTATAACCACATACTCCCTCTCCCACACACTTCTTTACCCAAACTGTTGTTTGAAGCGGACATTTATTCATTTTTCAAGCAGAATTTCATAGTTTACCTCTCAGAAAGTTGGAAAACCAGTACAAATAAAGTCAATCTCAGAAATAAGCTCCCCGTTTCGCGGGGTTTTTACTCATTAACGCGTGTTGTCAAGAAGTACTCTGCGCCGTACGCGACACACTGCAATTCACGCAGTTTGATGTGATAGGTTGTTCCCGCGAGCGTCACGCCAAGTTCTTGTCACTGGGGAAAATTGACCAGTCAAAACGATCGTCATGCGTCAGCTGATTCAGGTGGTTTAAATTCTGAATTACGCGTACGCACGGACTGCGTTGAAGCACAATTGTTTGAATATTTTGGACGCGCTTTTCAGGGAGCTTATTTATAAGATAGACTTTAGTTAAAATGTGTTGCATAATAATTTTTTGAACTTATTGTTAAAATTTATTTCGTTTTGGTTAATTTTAAGCCCGTTTATTGCTACTTTTTGTAAATTCAGATTTGTGCAAAAATGATGGCGTTATACATATTTTCAATTATTGATTATACTTGATTATCGATTATGATGCTTGCTTTTTGAAGATTTTTGCTGACAATTTTAAGTTAAATGTTCTTGATGACAGATTTTTCATTTGCATATCTAATTTCGTAAGTATATACTAGTATACGCCGCGTACATCGTAAAAACAAGTTTTTATGAATAGCGCCATCTATTTTGACACTTGGAAATAAAATGTCCCTATTTCTGTTGGGTTCAAACAACAGTGCCTATGAATCTGAAAGTCGATATGTAACAACTTTGAAATTCAAGATATTACTATTGAAGATAAGTTAACTTAAAAGTCTGAGGAGGTATTAACCTAAATGTATCAAAAACAAAGCATCTTTATTCTTTAACTTTATGAACTTGCAAGAGCTGCTTTATCTAAAACTTATATGTATTCATTTATTCTTCCAAAGGAGTATTCTGATTCTCGATTTACATGCTATCAAAGTTTTTATCATTGATATGTTTGTTCAATTTTGATTTTTCAAGTTTGCGTCGATCATGACCAGAATAAAACCATCACTTACGTCATTTTTACATTACTGACCCAATAGTTTTGAATATTTTTGTTGCAAATCATAGCAGATTAAGAATATTTGATTTATAGATTTAAAACAACCAAGAGACGTGCTCTTGGTTAATATTTTTGTTTGAATTAATCAAAATATGACTTAAGCTGAAATCCTTAACTTTCGAGGTCAGCGCAGATATATAATACCAAATGTAAAGTAATTTTATTAACCAACGATAGACATTCATCTTTAACATGTACGAATAATCAGTGGCGTGCCCAGGATTTTTTTAGTGGAGGGGGGGGGGGGGGGGGGGATCAGCCATCAGTTTCCCCCGAATGATCGGAGGCAAAATTATGTAACTTTTAAAAATGTTGTCAATTCAGCTAAAAATGGGCACATTTCGACTGAATATTGATAATACATGAAAGTTCGCGCGAAGCGCTCAAAATTTTTCTCATTTTTACATTTAAATGATCAAAAACTAAGGGAAATTCAAGTTTTTCAATGATTTTCAAAACATTTAAAACTATTTTTTTTCTCTTTTCTTTTGATTTTTTTCTCTACTCCCCTTTCTTTTCTATCTTTTTTGTGCCAAGATGCCCGAATGGGCCTTTTCCCCCGACTGACTCACCAAACTGGGGGGGGGGGGGCACGTGCAACCCCGGCCCCCCCTTTGGGCACGCCACTGCAAATAATGTGATCAAAACTCAACCTTTGTATATTTACAAAAATCCTACGGTAATCCTGATAAAAGACTACTAACGTATGATCAAAACATGTGCACTTTAAAAATGTAAATCCAAGACTCTT
Source organism: Ophiothrix spiculata (assembly GCA_000969725.1). NCBI lineage: Eukaryota > Metazoa > Echinodermata > Ophiuroidea > Amphilepidida > Ophiotrichidae > Ophiothrix > Ophiothrix spiculata. The sequence continues at coordinate 55,840 of JXSR01S005335.1, read as the reverse complement.
CTTGATATCTATGGATATTAAATGCGACACAGTCTGACTAAAACTTGACGTTTTGTTTTTCTTCGGTTAATGTACGTATTACCGATGTTAATTGATAACCATCGTAGCAGGTTCTGGAAACGTTTGCCGATGTAAATTAGATGGTTTAGTATACTAAAGGTTCGTCATTGTGGCTTGATGTCCGAGGTGTGTCGCACATTTTCGCCGACTTTATTTGTACAACATCGCCAATGTATTTCCGGTGCATCGCTATAGCATGAGGAAGATTTCAATATGATTCCCAAGGATCATTAAAAGATTCATTCACGACGAGACTGACCTTTAATAGAGAGACATCATCATTATCCATCGGCTGCAGAGCAAGTGACCCTAAGGTTTCTCCATGTAGGACAATGTGAGGTAAAAATGCTCCACGTTTTCTAACGGTGTTTTCAGAGTTCAATTCCATCAACAAGACATTTGCTCGACGTCTACCAATACACAATTTTTAGATATAAAGTGCATTACGTATAATATGTGTAAAGACTGCGTATCGTCGAAATCAGTAAGGGATTCGTTCGCGACGAGAGTCAAGGTCCTCCACATACCCGTTAGTGGTCAGGGGTGGGGGGTCCATATGGACCCAACACCGAAAAAGCGCTTTCGCGAAGGAATGTTACGATGAAACTCTGGTCAGTAAGGGATTCGTTCGCGACGAGAGTCAAGGTCCTCCACATACCCGTTAGTGGTCAGGGGTGGGGGGGGTCCATATGGACCCAACACCGAAAAAGCGCTTTCGCGAAGGAATGTTACGATGAAACTCTGGTCACAGATAAAGTACTTCAAAAGAAATAAAACAAAGAAAACAATGTGAAAATCGGACAAATCGTTACAAAATGAAAAAATCTCTAAAACTACATCTCAGTATGCACGTAGTCAAGGTTATGCTCAACATCATCTGGAGACACTGCAAACCAAATGCAGAACTCTACAGAGAGAAGTATATGTTCAAAATAACCAAGAAGGAGAGATTTGCAAGAGAAATCAAAGATTCTCAACACAGAATTTTAGACCATTTTTCAACCAATCACGTACAAGCTCATTAGTATGCACGATTTTGTCAAAATTTCCGAAAATTCTCTCGCATTTCAGTGCAATAAAATTGAAAATAAATAGATTCAGACCCAAACATTATTATATGCACTAATTCTGAACAACTTTTGGCTGATGGTACTCTAAATTCGGCTGTTTCAGCTTAAGATTTCAAGTCACATCGGGGCGATCACACTAAAAGTGACTCTTTAGTGCTAACCCTAATTACAAGTTCGAATTCGCACGCAACCAGTTAACGAGGACGCAAACTTAACATTCAGGTTATTGTGTTGAATAGTCACTTTTTCTTTCGGCAATTGCCGGAAAGTGTAAAATCTCTTTCGGAAATTCTCGGAAAGTCGTGTTTGGAAAAGGTCTTTTGCAGTTGGAACCAGGTAGGTCTTATCACCTCTAACTTGCTTCGACACACTCACTAAATGTGTCCGTCCAGTCCGTATGAGCAGTAAATGCCAGAAACTTCATTTTGCGCTACAGGTGAAAATACATGTTAAGGTTGTAATTTACTGACATTAATTTTTTGACAGATTCACAATCCTAGTGCTTACTACAAAATACCAGCAAAGTTTCATTTCAAGAAAATGATAGGAAATGTGAAATAAATGTGCATATTCTTAAGACGATCAACAGAAAATATAGGGCTTACTAATCTTTGAACTCGTCTGTTCGAGTAATAATATTCTGAATAATTGGCGATATGGGCTACAAACACACTTATGTTAAGGGCTGTCGGATGCCACGAAGGGGACCAATGGACATTCGTAATGGACACTCAAACAGATAGTGAATTTAGACCGTGTCACACATTCATAACAAAATAATAGTGACTCATAAGAGCTAAATCTAAGACGTGCTACCATCGTGGTAAGCATATATCTAATTTTTAAAAAAAATAATGGCATTGTCGGTTTTTCGTGTGTATAGAGGTGAAACATTGTCGTCTTTTGTGTGTATTAGGGGTTATTCATCTGAGTACATTCTGACATTGTCAAACACTACTAAATCAGCATCGGATATGTTATGATTTTCTGGATCAATCTGTGGCCATATAAAGGAACGTCTTTGAAAATGTGAAAGTAGCACAAAACATGACTGCACGTTCATAGCGAAGAAGGCCAGAATATCTAAATACTAAAAGGTGTCCAGCTGTTACTCTTGGGATTTCGTTACGATCTATTGCTTAATGATAGAAGCGTTTTGAGCGAATAATCCATGTTTTTGCCCACAGTTACAAGATACGGTAATGGAAAAGCTGAACAGATAGTATACTGAATGTAAATTCATCTGAAATGTAGGGCTGAGTGTTTGCTTAAGTCAAAGAAAAATATTTCACTTTGTATCAGAGGTTTATAGATTATATCTCAAGTTGATAAAAGGTAAAAGAAATGTCAAAAACTGACCCGAATCACTGTTTTCCTATACAAGTCATTTCCATATTTCTGTGCAATATAGAGAAACATTAGATATAGAACAAGTGCTTGAATATGCATTATTTTTTGTCAGTCATTCAATTTTCCCACAGCTTTAATATCCTCTTTGTTCTTATCAATTATTCTATAAAAAAGGCAAAACATTTCCGATTTAAATACCTGATATTAAAATTAATGAAGGGTAATGTAAATTCAGACATATAAATTATTTAAGGTGGCTTAGCACAGATAGAATTCTTCTAATTTTTTGATATATGGTGTTTTCATATGTGCTGATCACATTTCTGAAATAAAAAATGGGGGTCACAGACTTAGTTTTTGAGCAAAATCCATTTCAAAAACACTATGTTTTACCACTTTTACCATTGACTTCTACGGTAAAATCAAAATAAATCGGACAAAAACACTTATAAATTAAAAAACGGCTCTACTTTTTTCTCTCTTTTTTACATATGTTTTGGTCCTTATATAGTTCCTAAAAAAACGTAATAAAAAATATGGTCACCGACTTACTTTTTGAGATATTAAGCAAAATTAAGCAAACAATTGGCATGTTTTTAGCAATGAGTAACACCTTAAGCACTGTGCGCTTTGAACCCTGCGTCATCAGGAGTAACGCGCATGGTCTTATGCGTGAATATAAATATGACGCACGTGTAAGATCGCGTTATATTAAAGCGCAAGATACAGTACGCCAGAAAGTACACTAAAAGCCCGGGATAAATACTTTGAAATTGTGTCCAACACCGCTGATATCAGCTCACTTGTGTCCGACACCGCATCTGTGCTAGGCCACCTTAAAGATATATAAATAATTTTATCAGTATATTCTAAGAACCTTTTTATTCTGAGTTCTATTCATAAATGATTATGACGCTAACGGACAACCCATCAAATGAAAATAGCAATTGCATAATGTTAGAAACAAAATTAATCATTACTTGTTATTGTCAATGCTATAATCAGACTTAATAAACGTCTTGAAAGGCAAAACAATGATTGGTGTTATATATCCAATCATGATTTTCCCTTAGCATTCTGGTCCATAATTTTTGTATAATGAAAACATTATATATTTGTATCATCTACATCTATGCTGCTCCTCGTTGACGCCTTTCAGCAACTAAACGAGGGTTGTGTGGTGGTGTTGAAGATGGTGGTTTGGTGCATACGACAAGTGCTAATTTACAAAATGCCAGCAAAGTGATGTTGCCAGGGAGCGCATTCCAGTCCCGTAGACTTCTTGTATTTACTTCTTGTGAAGAAGCTGTTCTTGTAGCTGTTGGGACTGGAGCTTATGAATCTGTTTTTTTAATTGCCGGGTTATGTGGTTTCTTAGTCTGATGTACATTAATCTGGTATTGGTTTGGCTACTTGGTTATTGATGGCTTTGTAAAAGTTAAACGGTTATGTAAATTTTTTAAACAAGTTGTGTAAAATTTTACACAACCCCTGTGAAACATATGAACCTACCAACAGTTGTGTAAAATCTTACAAAACTCCCATTTTTAAAAATTTTAAACAGCAGTTGTGTATTTTCTTTACACAATATTCGTAAAAAAAAAAGATTAACCAGCTGGGTTGTGTAATTCTTTTACACAATATTGGTTTAAAAAAGATTAACCAGCTGGGTTGTTTAGTTTGTTTTTGTACAATTGTTGTTTAAACCCATACACATAGTTGTTTTAAGTGTACATGTTTAACATTTGAATTGTTCTTTTCTGTAAATGCACCCTGCTGTCAGCTTAAATCGAAAGTCATTTTTGATCTGTGAG
>JXSR01S005335.1:25694-39025 GCA_000969725.1 Ophiothrix spiculata | reverse complement strand
CACAGATGTCATAAAGGACTTTACCGTGGAATATTATTAGCTAACTTGTTCAAGTCAGAAGCCACTCGTGAGTAAACAAAAACCGTAGATTAGATAGTTACACTGTTAAATTGTTTGTGTAAATAAATTGTTTGTTTATTTGCTAAAATCCTGAATTACAGTGTTTTTTATTCTTGCTTTGCTTTTAGCTCGAACCCGAAAGGTTAATTCTGACCTTGATCCTTGTTTTGGGTCGTAACAGAATTCACTCTTAGCCGACATAAAGATATCATCCCGGGGCCACTCAGCTAAGATATGTAAAATTATGTAACGTATGTGATAAAAATGTTTCAAGACATGTTTTGAACCCCAATGGAAATAAGCCTTCACATGCAGCCAGACTTATCTTGAAAATAATGGGTGGTATGTTAGAATAGCCCTAATGATAATGGGACAGCGATAATGACTGATATTGTTCTTTCATTTGTTATTGAATTTATATGAGCTCGTCTTTTCGTTAAATCAAATTTGATTGCTTTGCTAAATAAATTGCAAAATTAAGAAATATATACAAATTAAAGCGAACGGGAAAATCTACGTTAGTGTTCTTACATGCAAGCTTTATTATGAGCCCATTTAACATTTAATATTTGTGAAAAATATTGAGTACAGGATAAAGCATTGCAAATCAACCCGAAAACTATAATGTGAGATTCCAAGCATTTTCACATGCGTTACTCGTCTATTACTGAAAAGTACGCTTAACATTCTGTTCTTGATATCCTTGAGAAGTTGAGCAAAAATTTCCCCCTCTTGTCTTTGGGTCAAGATTCTGTTTTTCGCCGCCGCGAAGTTTTTTTTCCCAAAGAACTTCCATGCCCCCCTCCCCCGAGAACCAAATGGTGTTCCCTTGAATAACCAAAGAACCCAGCATGGCATGGTTCTATTGATAAAAACATATAAAAGTGACATTTCGAATTTTAAAAATGCTGAAGCCTGCTATTAAAAAATGAAAAAAATAATAACCCTCACCGCCTTCGTTAAATTTCAAATGGTGCGCCCCTTTGCACAAATGGATGAATTACCTACAAAATACAAAATCATATGACTTGTAGAACGATAGATATTCGGCCTAAAAATCGGGCGCACAAACCGCTCATTCGACTTACATATTTAGGTCTGAGTGAAAATGTAATTGTTAGATGGTTAGAGGTTTTACATCTTTCTTTTAAGGTGATACATTGTTACCTATTGTCATTAAACAGAAAAAAAACCATTTTATACGAACACAGGAAAATCTGAAGTAGCATCTGCGTGAAAATGTTAATACTTTCACCTGCAGACGGTCAATATTTGACAACCTTTCACAAGTACCCGGTTTGCGTGTGATCATTCGACACAAATAAGCAAAAAATTTTGACCAAAAGAGAAATCGGGTTCTTACAACTCTTAAACAAGAAAGACATATTTCTAGAAATCATGAAAGCATCCCCCTGTCTTGCGATTTGTGATTTAGGGTTGGAGTAATTAATTTGTTTGTTAAAAATGATATTATCCAGCATGGTTTACGATAAGGAAATGAGTAACAGAATCCATATTATTGTTTCATCGAATTTATAATTAAAACCAGCTTTGTTTTGTTTAAGAAACGTATTGAACTTGCAGAAATCTCTTGCAAAAGTATTCCCTCTGATCAGAAATTGTTGGGAAACATTATAGGCTAATATAGGATGTTAATATTTCCTTTTCACTTCATGTTTTATAAAACACAAGGCATGTAAGCAAAAAGAAGTGCGTATACTCCATATTCCCCCAGGGCGATGTGAAATGGATTTGATTTAAAATTACCGCTAAGTAACATATTACATATGCTAGCTGCAATTACCCATAGATACTTATAAATTACTTACATGAGTGCATAAGTGAACGCAACTTTTATTACATTTTAATAGTAGGCATTAGGGCTCTGAACGAATAAGGTACACTGGTTTGGTAATCGATATCTGTTCGGCGATTCGGATACGTATCTGAATTTGGATAGCAAAAAGTTAACACAGCTGAAACGGGTCGAAATACGTACATGTACACAGATTCGAGACAGGTAATTCGTTATTCGCTGCTCGTAATGAGTTCTAGATGATCCCTGAATTCGAACGGCCAAAGCCAGACGTCATCATTTCATGTGCACGGCGATCATGTCAATGAACAGGGCAATGAATATATTCAGCTTCGCCGCGCACCATAACAGTATGTACAAAAGGCAATAACTTTATCATCATTATTTTTTTCATCAGATTCTAACAACGTTTTGCCAAATGATGTCGCTTTCTGTAGTCAGGACATGTTTCGAAGCTGTTCAATCGAATGTGCATTGATGGAAATGACATTTTCACAGGAACATTTATCGTAGATGCAAGAAAGATTTTCTACACGTACTTGCAAGCTTGCGCTATTGATTTGACGCCAAAAGGCGTATTAGAATTCGGATACCCTCTTAATCCTATATCTGATACGGGAATGTTGATAGATTTTTGATACGTGGGTATCCAAATTCAGATCGTATCTGAATTGTGAGTTCCGTCGAACTGATATACATGTATTTTAGGGCTCTGTTACACATACACGAAGCTTATGAATAACGACCGAATAACGTACTGGTTTGGCAATCAATATACAGATATATGTATTTCAATGACTGAAACGTCATTCGTTTACGTCATTCGTTCGTTATTCGTACGTTTCGTGATGTGTGACAGGGTCTTTAAAGGCGGTGTCACACATCACCGTATTCACGAAAACGTACGAATAACGTACACTGTTTTACTGTACGGTGATGTATGTTATGCATTCGGTAGAAACACGTTCAACTCGTTATCCATCCGATGGGAATAAGTTTTGAGTACGTTAAGTACGTTGTCTTGTTTTGAGCAAGGTCAAAACTCTCAGCACTAGAGAAATTTTATAATGAAACTTGCAAACCGGAAAGTGTGAAGAGGTATTATTTTCAAGTGGGGATTTACCTTGGCGATTGTCTCTGTGCCTACTCGTACGTTACTTATTTGTTTTGTACGTTCCTCATACGTAATTTATTCGTTTAGTACGGAACACGTTCGGTTCTCATTCGGCGTTGTTCAGTGAGACGAGATAGCTTTTCCGCTTCTTATCCGCAAGTCGTACGGTCATTGTACGGTCTATTCGTTTCATGTTCGTCAGTCAATATGTTCAATTGTATGGATTTCTTCACCGTATATAATCTCTCACCACCGTATAGCCTGAACTTTGTACGTTATTCATACGTTTTGGCTCAATACGGTGATGTGTGACACCGCCTTAACGTTCTAAACAGTTTACGTTATTCGTACGTTTTTGGCTCTATACGGTGATGTGTGACGAAGCCCTGAGGTATATTAATGGCTAGTAATGCATCAATCTGAAATAGGACTTTTACAATTATTTGAAAGGCATTTCCATTGACAAGAAATTTCATGAATAAAAAGGACACCAGTCCCGTTTATAATATTGAAGTGTTCTCATTGAAAAACCAATTCCAATCCTGTAAAATGATGTTTTCACGGAATTCTCAATTGGGCTTTAACGAGCCCTTAATGAGGTCACTTTTTGCAAGTTATTGCTTTCTGATGGACACTTCACAAAGATTTAATGTAATATGAAATATTGAATTTGCAGATTTAGTAAGTTTATCATATACGCCTTATTGTAGTAGTACATGTGTAAGGATTTCTTATAATTGAAACCGCATTTGTTTATAATGATACAGGCAGACAATGTGATACAAGACTTATCTGTAATTCTGAATATAATCTAAAAAAGCACAAAATGCACTAAAATGGTTTGATAGAAAAACAGTGTTTCATTGTGTCTTTTAGAGATGTCTAAACTTGGGCGTGAATAAACAGAATTAGATAATTGTAAGACCAAAGAAACCATTACAACCCGGGGGGGGGGGCACTCCCATATATTGGCACGCGTCATGCTCCTGTCGAATGACCCCCTTTTTTTTGCTCCGCTCTCACCCAATGACCCCCTTTTTCACTGAGCTGTCACCCAATGACCCCCTTTTATTTTGAAAGTCAACCCTTTTTATGGTGACTCTCATCCATTGCCCTGATTTTTCGAGAACCTACACCGAATGACCCCCTTTTTTCGCTAAATTTGTCAATTTTTTCAAAAATTTGTTGATTTTTTCGAAAAATTTTACGAAAATTAGCCTTATTTTATTCAAAAACTTACACCGAATGACCCTGTTTTTCGCTCTTGCCAACAAATCACTCAAAATTACCCAGTTTTTTTACCCTCTACACCGAATTTCAATGTATTTCTCACCTATTGCCCCTACATTTCGAAAGTCGGTAGGAGCAGGTACGTCACTTTCATATTTGAGTGCCCCCCCGGGCATTACAACCAATGAACTCTTGTCAGATGATGTTTAGTACACATGTCTCAGCATGGACGTCATTTCAGGGGGGACAGGGGGACACGCCCCCTCACGTTTTGAAGGGTGGGGACATAATATTAAGTGTCCCCCACAGTTTTGAATACAAACGATTTATTTGCCCCCTGGACCCCCCAGACACTTCAAAATGAAATGACGCCCGTGTGTCTCAGTACAGTGTTTTACGGTTTCAAGAATATTATAAGTACGTGGCAGTTACTGAGTACAATCAAAATCAGTCGAGTACTACTAAGTTACATTTGACATTTCCTTACGACGTCAAGGTCTCTAACTTTAAATGAAGATATTTCTTAAGAACAGCATTTTGTTTATAAAAACCAAACCAATGTACTCGTGTCAGATGATGATTAGTATACATGTAGAATATTAGTTCAGTTTCAGTTTTTATTTTTCCAGTAAGTCAACAAGAACAATAATAATGCAGTTACATTGGAGGGAAAACCTTGAAGAGCAATGCTCGTAAATTAAGGTCACCCGATAGTTACAAAAATATCATATCATAAAACTATATAACTTAGCTTACATTATGGAGAGTCACGACTACAAACAAGAGACAAGACAGGAGAATGGAGTAGTGGACTGAAGACCGGACAGGACATTCAGCAATGGGCAAAGATTGTAATAGTAAATGGTAGTAGTAAAGTAGTAAGTTATATAATGCAAGTGAATTTAAATTATAAACAAAATTGGTATACAACTAGGTTGTCAACAATGTATAATAATTACAAGAGGAAAAGTATACATAATTCACCACTCAAAGCAGGTGCTTATGAAAGTTACTCATAGGTACGTGGCAGTTGAGTATAAGCAAAATCAGTCGAGTATTTCTAAGTTACATTTGACATTTCCTTACCGTCAAGGTCTCTAACTTTAAATGAGGATACTTCTCTTAAGAACAGCTTTTCGTTTATAAAACCAAACTCATATCAACCGGATATACGGGTTAACACAGACACATTGGAATTATATTTTGTCGTATTCATTGAAAGAGAAATACACAGACGAAATGGATAAAATTATGTTTAACAAACAAAAACAAACGAACAAACGTGACAAACAAGCAAATAAAGGAATAAGTTTGATGCAGGCTAAATCAACAAACTATAATTAGACTTAAAATTTTCGTATATCACGTACGCTTTTATATTTTGGAAACGATAACCAATGTGAATTTCCACTTTTCCGTTTTAGAAAGCTCTTCCAACTACTAACCCACTACTAACTTATATCCATAACCATTTCTATTAAACTTGAATATTTCAAAGTACAAGAGACAATAATGATTAATGCTTTGAATTTTTAGATCGCCGGCGATGTAAAAATTAAGTGATAGTGTTTCTAGAAAAAATCATTGAATTCTCAAAATCAAAACTGTTTTGCATATCTACTAAATCATGTTTGGTGAAGATTTAAGCTTTTGAATGTATGTAACATTTTACAATTACAATAACATCATTTTAAATCGACAAACGCACGTTTTTTAATTTAAACTTTATGAAAATAAAAACACTGTCAACAGTTTGCCAAGGAACAAATTGGGTGGAAAATCATTGTTTTAAACTTTTATTGAGAACAAAATAATAGAGCTTTGTTTGTTTGTTTTGATTATATCATGCCTTTCCTTAGTTACTTTGTCTTGTGCCTACACTCTTAGAAGGCCGGCATCAAATATACGAGTAGTTTTCCGGATCATTTTATTTTGATCCTTTAAGGATCACTTTTGATCCAACGTGGATCGTTTTGATCCTTTTTCGGATCAATTTATACAAATGGATCAAATTCACCAGGATCATTTTTGATCCGATTTTAGGATCATTTTATTTTGATCCTTTTTGATTACAATATCAAAGTTTTGATCCGTATTTCTGGATTACTTTGATACGGAAAGGATGAGCTCATATTTGATACCGCGTTTGGATCTAACGTGATCTTTTGTTTCATATTTGAGTACACCCCATATCCACTACATAGCCGGGAATGTAGACAATGGTATAAATACGATGATTTTATCACACTTGATAACTGCCTGTTCCGTGGTCGAGTGGTTAGAGCGTTGGTCTCGAAATTACATGGTGTACATGCGGCGTAAGTTCAAACCCTGCTAGGGTCACTTCAGTGAGATGTTTTTAGGCAGATCTTTTTTATAAGATATATTTGATCCTTTTTTCGGATCAAGAATTGTGGTCCTTATTTTTGGATCACTTTGATCCTTAAAGGGTAAGCTCATATGTGATACCTAAAAAGGATCAAAATTGATCCTTCTTGTCTCATATTTGATCCTTCCTTTCTAAGAGAATAGTATAATATTATATAGCTAGGATGGTACGGCAAAACAGTTAATAACGCAAAGGAGTAGTGCTGCTGGAGAGTTAATTTCCTTTTATAATACCATTAGGTGGAATTCTCCGAGAGTATTCGGCCAACGCAATTACGTCAAAGAGAATTGCATCATTAGTTAAAGTTTCCATTATTGCAATTAAACATAATTAACTGTAAACACCAGTTTAAACATAAAAAACAAGCGTCAAGCAACATGTATTAGAAAGAGGGGATAAAATTGAATGTACAGGGTGTCCCAATAAAAACGCAACGAACTTTGAACTTTTATTATGAGAGAACAGAGCACAATGGTGAGCAAACGTTACAATAATGTTATAGAGTAGACCATTGGCTTTTACAGGATTTTTGTTTTGTTTAATTTGGATCTCTGAATCAAAAGTTATTACAAATTGTGTAAAGACTCGAAAAATCTTGATGGTCTGATTTGTTAATCTGGAAAGTTTCACCTCTGGTGACGTCATTGGGCACACGTTGAATGGAAATTACTAAAAACATCACATGATTAGGAGAAGTATCCCTTGAACTCATTTCATGACATAAGGATTCAATTTAATGATGATCTGCTGATATTAAGCAGGTTGTTCCGTCTGGTTTATTCAACCTGTTGCTTCCCCTTGACGGGCCAGATGAATAATAAATTTCTTCCGTGATATCGGTTAATAACTTATTATTGGTTGACACCTTACATTAGAATCTTTTTTTCCGACTGTTTTGGTAGAAATTGTATCCTAAACTACCCGATTGTCGCACCAGAAGTAACAGATTCAAGGAATATGAGAGTATCATGAATATTCGTACTTTAATTGAAAATTTTGATATTTATTTAAAATGAACTTAAAGATTGGTTTGGATTGATTGTGCTCCAGTTGCTTGCAGATATCTTTTCATTTCAAGTTTGCTTTTCTTTAGCTGGAAGTCTAAACTTACAAATCGGACCATTTACAAAGTAGATTTTAAGGGCTTTCTTAAATTCTTCATATCTTTGGACTGGAGTGGTAAAATGAAACGGGATAAAAAGCATGTTGTAGAGTTATTATTCCACTTTTGAAAAACATATATTACTGTGATTTAATCTTTCGGCAACTATTTTTTTTTTCTCGTTGCATTAATATTGGGACAAGCTGTAGTCGAATTCTGACATACTGTTGTATGCAATCGGTTTCGATACAAAAATGAACATGAATCCCGACAATATAAATTCTGGGCCTCTCCGACATTAGTGATTGTTTTTATATTCTCCTTAATCCTCCACACTTAATTTATCTTTGCTAGGACCCTGGGTCAGGTTAAATTTAAAGCTTTCTGTATTATTTTGTTTCATTACGCCCTTTCGCCTTTTTTTCGATTTCCTCCCTTCCTTTCTTATATTTGGTGTCATGATAAAGGACCCCCTCGGAGCTTTGGGCCCTTGGCCCTGGCTCACCTGGACCAATTAGACATTCATTCTGTAGGGAGAGTAAATTAGACGGTTTTGTGCCAGTTGTCAAATGTAACCTTAGGGCTACTTGTCTTCAATTGTTCAAAGAGTTTCCTCTGCATTTGTTTCCTGTCAAACCATGGTTAGTCATGAATTACGAAGCACTGGAACATCCACTCGGCCACCTTGGCAGACTTACAACTTGATCTTGAAGTGAATTGTAAAGAATTTTAAAGGGTATTTTCCTTTTGTTTACATACACAAATAGAAATTTGTTCCTTGATGGCATGCTCAGTTTACTTTTTGTGCGATGTATTTCACTCCTTGTATCTGAATATTAGGCGAATACAAAGAAAAGAATACCATAATAACAATGATCACATTTTAAAGGTTTTTTGATGAATATTCACGGACAGATTTGAGTAAAATAATGACAATTCATTTTCCACTAAGTATGTGTGTGTTTGTGCATTTCTTTGAAATAACAAGTTCTATATTATCATACATACTTCTGCAAAATATTTATTAAATTTCATCCTTTTGCTATTTGAAAGAAAGGGACCAGGTTGGTGGAAAATTTAAGAAAACATGTTTTATTTAACTTATGTAGACGAGCAACTAGGCGATGTGGTTTTCGATTTTATTTTAGGGACTCGTTAAGTTAATGTAGGTTATATCAACAAAGATGCAAAAGAAATCGATTTAATTCCAGAATAACTTGGTTTAACAAGTTGAATTATACACGCTAGAATAACGCCTACCTCTATGACCACAAGACTTGCAGTACAGATGTGACCTATTTGCTTCAGCAATACTTGTATCACGTTAATTATCACTTGGTTGACTTAAATCCTTGAATCCCATTGGCCGAAAGGCAATTAATATATAGCCGTATTACATGTGTCATGTCTAAAATAACCTTGACAGCGTATTCAAAAAGTTATCGCGCAGGCATGACTGCGCGTGATGTGCTTTTATTTCACGCTTGCAAAAGTCGCGCAAAGTCGTACGTTTTAATAATAAGATCCATGCCATTACCCTATAATGCTGTATATCACATTTGGCCTTCGGCCTCATGTGATATAGCTCCCAACCATAGATATCTTTCCGTATTGCGTGAACAAACAGGGGGTAACTAATAATATTATTGTTGAATATTCGAATATATATGAAGATTTGATTACCTAAAGTTTATTCATTTTCTAATAATGTGTGTGCATATTTTGGAAATAACAACTTTTATATCTATATCAAACAAAACGTAGGAACTGCAAGAATCAAGATGCCACGATATCATGACAATGCTCTCGAAAGCGAGAGGCATCCTTCTGTATTGCAAATTTGTCTCTCAAGAAAAACAAGTGAAATGAAAGAATTTACTAAGTTGATTCACTTGCTTGAAATTTACTTTACTTCTTCAGTGAAAATTTATAATTCGAATAAGATGGTGACATTTACACTTAAAATGAAGTAGATATTCATTCTTACGAAGTAAACGTCCATTTTTTAATTCTTCCATGGCTTTGCCACTTCTTAAACTCTGTGAATCCCCACTTCAAGACCAACTCAGGTATGAGAACACTCCATGCTACTGTGTAACAGCGACTCATCTACATATGGAATGATATTATTTATTTAGATACTCGCTCTAACTTTCATGCTCTGTCTCTTTTATCAATTTAAATATGTTCTAGAATAAAATACACGTAAAGATTAAATATTATTAATTTGTATAATTATTTCATTATTACATTTACAGCGCCTCCTAGAATAGCAGTGCTTTGTGACTGAAAGAGCTGCCCTGCAAGAAAGCTTAGATAAAATGATAAAATAAACAACACGTTTTCACTCCTTTTGGATGGAAATTTTAATGATTTTTCTCTTGTTAAAAGTGGATTAAACCACACATGACATGATATTTATGTGTTGTTCACCTTTTCCGAGTGTATAATTTACTCTTTTTCTCTCACCCCTGTAGAAAGTATTTATTATTGTGATAATTTACACAGTGTGTATGCACTAATTCCGTGAGCACGGCAATTATACTTTTTAAGATATTTACTCCTATATTTAGGAAATAATGGTTTTTACAAGAAAGTATATAAAAACTGCACTCAACGTCAATAATTGGAGTCTACTATCTCAAGGGACTTCTAATGTGTTGTTTTACTGCTTTTTAAACACATGAGTGAAGTCAAAACTCAGAGAGTTACGGTCACTGAACACACATGTTCAACATTTCGGATTTGAGTTGAATAAATTGTGCTATTTCTTGTCACGAATCTCGTGCATACGAATATGTTGAAAAAATTTTCAAATTAAAATATCTTCGCTGAATTAATACTTTCTTATAAAAATAATGATATACATTTGATTCAACCACAAGATCCTGTAATTGTATTCCTTTATCATAAAGAGAGACGAATTCTGACGTAAAATGGATGAAAAATTATACTAATGCCGAAGATATTCAAATTTGGCGCAGATTTGTCAACTTATTAGGTATTAGGAATAACTCGTGAAGGCCAATAACAATAAAAGGTAAAGGAGCTTGCCTGTATTTACACAGGGCGGTGTGCCCATCTCTCTTTCAAACGATTGGGTCACACTCCAGTTTGTGTTCTATTTGCGGATATATTTGTGAGGGGATCGCCACATCGTCTACAGATGCAGATTCATATTCAGATTTATTTTCAATATCATAAACACATCAAAAATAAAACACATAAGTTAAAGACACAATGATATTGATCAAGCGACTATGCCCTAAACAAAAAAGGTTACACAAAACAAAAGTCTATTATAGCAGAAACATAAATAACACAAGACAGTGCTCAATTCAATAAGGATTAAATCCTAAGGAGATTTCAGAGAAAATGACAATGTCCAAGTAATAGCATGAAAGAAATTTGATTTCAAGATTTAACAAGCAAGTGTCATATACATTAAGAATCCCATAATCCAAAAACAGAGGACCAGTGTGACTTCTATATCTGCTATATGGTATAGTTCTCATAGCCCATTTCTGTAACTTATAAGTATACTACCCAAATTGAAATTTTATAGTTGATATAGGGCAAAATAAGTGAACAACACAATAATATATTTTTTGGTAAAAACGCTTAAGGTTTGTCATCATACCAATATTTCTTGATATGGTCTTTGTAATTGCATCAATGTGATTTTTATAACTCTAAGACATTTTGTAAAACAAATCTTATTAGTGATTTATCGTCCAGTTTTCTTGAGTCAACCTCATTGGGTAATTAGGTTGAGAAACATTTTCAACTGGTATTTGCATCAACAAAATCTGTTTGAGGTGTTCCAAACACCATATAATTTGTTTTTACTTCATTTAAGGATAACTTACTGGCTTTGAACCAATCGCAAAATTTCATTTAGTTCGTTGTTAATTATTTGAAGTTCTGATTCTAAGTCAGGATGAGGAGAGAGGAGGGTAGTTCAATGTTTTATTTTTCCATAAGACAAAATATATACAGCAATGCAATAATAAAAATCGTACAATAAATAGAATACTAAACTTATGCCTTACGGAGGAGTAGACCAGAGGGCCAATAAGGGCAGAGCCTACCTTATTTGAAATGACAATTGTTTAAAGAAAAATGGAAGTATCATCAGCAAATAGAAGCAGAGATGTTGAATTTACAATATCGTTAATCTACAGTTTGAATAACAGAGGGCAAAGGATTGGGCCTTGAGGAACATCACACTTGATATCATTTGGAATATTTCATTTGGTTGCGTAGAAAATGTTTTCTACATCTGAGGTAGTTGCTGAACCAGTCAATCGAATCTGTTATCTTCCCAGCACTGAAGCATTCCGGTAACCATTTGACACCTAGGTGGAGGAAAGAAAGTATCTTGCTCAAGGACACTACACATGCCGCCCATCGGATTCAAACCCACAACACTCATTGCCTGATGAAGAATCAGGGGGTTTTACTGTAAAGCCAAGCATGTCCTAAGCGTGGCCTAGCATTTTTAACAATAACAATCAATACAAAAAAACAAAAAAAAAAACAATCGCAAATGGGAGGTGCCATATTCTCCGATGAGAATATTCGATAAATATGTTTTTCTGGACTACTCGTTCTCAACATGAGTTAAATCGACATAAAATGCAAATAAAGCATAGTATCTACTATACTGGAAAAATAACAATTTTTTTTAAAATGCCTAACTGGGAAATCAAAATATGTGCTTTTACTACGATGAGCAACGCAATGAACTATTGCTTATCATAGAAATCTACATATTTGTCTTCTATTCACTGGAACAATCAATCGTCGCAGTCATACCGTAATTATGATAACATTTTTGTCAAAAATTACAGTAACTGTTTCCTAAAGTCGCGTAGAAGTTTGAAATCGTTGTTTTCAATGTTTCGTCATGTCCCTTTCAATCGTTCTGACACTGCATCAAAGCTAACGTACCAATATTCCCATATTTGTCAATCTGTTATACCTGCTTCATGAAAGGTGAGAGTAGTTTCCTCTTAACGGATGATAATAATATCATGTTTCTTTTTCTCTTATACATGTTTTTTTTCAAATCGTTCACAATATACCATCTGTGATCTTATAAACTAAGAGACAAATAAGACTGCATAAAACGTGAGCTAGAGTAGAATTATCTTTAATATCAGAACTGAAATGTCATCAAAAATGTTATCTTTATCTGAGAATCGTGATCCATTTAAGAATGGTTCAACATAACATAAATGCAATATTACGTGCTGCATTAAAGTACAAGGTGAGGTGAAAAAACAACTCTTATCATATCGAATTAACACGATGTCATAAATTGCAGCGCAGAAGTGTTGTAGCTTTGTGTGCCTAGATCCGGATCTGGGTGTAGGATTTTTAAAAGTGGACCTTTAGGAGGTAAAAATTTTATACCCATAATTAAACTTTGGATCTCGACACAAAATATAATTACCGTGGAAATTTTCATCTGCTTTCACTGCAGACTTCATCAGCCAACTGACCCGTTTCCCGCGTGCCATGTTTATGACCCGTGTCTGACGTCACTGACTAAGCCTAATGCTTTGTTGGATCTCGCATTTTTGTGTGTGTGTGTGTGTGGGGGGGGGGGCATTAT
>JXSR01S005334.1:37205-52420 GCA_000969725.1 Ophiothrix spiculata | reverse complement strand
TCATGATTAATCATGCATCGCATCATCAAGACATCGAGAAAGCTAGCATTTTTTAGCTAACCAAAGTCGCCGATCACCGATGTACGATTATTATTTGGCTATCCAGGGACGTGACGTGCCTGGGAATTCCCTGAACGCTGTAGTGGTGCCGTTAATTAAAAAATCAGGATTTTCATAACGTGATACTTCAACTACAATGGCGACATCCTTGGCTGTTGCCGTGGCCGGCCGTGTGCATGAAAAACATGAAGTTGATTGAACGTTTAAAAGCTTGTTACATTTATAAGTAACTATGTTTTCACTTGTCTTTGTGTTTAAACGTCAGTTGTGTAAATAAAAATACACCTTGCATCTAATTTAGTAATGAAATGTTGCATTTTATGAAGGATGCAAAATTCTGCAACTTGGACTACGTACGTACATGTATAGAATTTGGATTGCTTTTAACAGTCGCAAATTTGTGACGTTATTTGCGTGTACACGGTTACACGCCCGAATAAAAAACCGTGTACACGGATTTGTTAATAACCGTGAACTCCCAACGTTAAAACCAACCATTCGAGGCATGCCGGGATATCTGAACGATAAAAATTTCGGGAAGAGTGTAAGGGATAAGGTGTTGTTTTATAATTATTTGAACTGAAACTGACTAATTTTGGATCAATTTTAAACATTTCTCAATCATTTCTCATTTTCAGATCATTGGATGAAGACATAGAGTTGGTAGAAACAGACGACTTCTATAGAGAAGCTCCATTGAAGATCTCCAAACCAGATTCAACAAAGGTGGATGGGCACAAACAACGCTTGGCTCGACTGGATTGGGAATTGGAACAACGGAAAAGGTTTGTGTGAAATGTTTGCAAGGAAAAACAAACTTTATATTTTGATCAACACTTTATAAGATGGGCCTGTTTACTTTAAAATATGTCATAAACTCAATTTTGAAATTTGCGACTTTCCTCTCATTTTGCCAGAGCACCCCTCATATGTGGCTGTCCAGCCTGTATGAGCCGTAAATGCCAGAAACTTCATTTTGCGCTACAGGTGAAAATACATGTCAAGGTCGTAATTTGCCAAAATTGATTTTTTGACAGATTCACAATCCTTGTGCTTACTACTAAATACCAGCAAAGTTTCATTTCAAGAAATGATAGGAAATGTGAAATAAATCTGCATATTTTTTAAGACAATTAAAAGAAAATATAGTGCTTACTGATCTTTACGTGTTTATCTCAAAGATACTCACGGACCATAACTTGACTTCTGGAAATCGTGTGAAGTTCATTAAGGTGTCATTTTAATCCTTAAAGCATGGTCTTTGCAAATAATTAAAAAAAAATGAAAATGACAAGAGGTGGCATTTATGTCTGGTTTGGGATGGACAGTCATATATTGTACGTATGACTGCGCAGTACAGTTGACGCCACTTAATTGGAACACCACAGAAGCAGCAGATATATCCTGATTAACCAGTTCTCCTGATTAAGCAAAGTACAGAAACTGCCATATTAGTGAGATGTTTTCACATTAAATCCAATGCTTCTGCGTAATGCCACCAGAGCACGATAAAAATACGCAGACGCATAGATGCATCATTGTTGATTCGTGCTGAACAACTCTGTGGGGTGTTTGAATACCTAAATCTTGTATCCCTTTCAATGGTAAACACACTGTTGTTAATGTGCAAGAGATAAACTGACAATATTTTTACATTGTATATCAATAAGTCATTTAAATATTTTTTTTTTATATATATAATTTTCTTTATTGTCTTACAGGCTGGCCAAAAAATTCAAGGAATGTCAGAGCAACACAGATAACATGGTTAGAGAGATCCAGACGAAGCAAGAATACATTGACAGTTTACAACCAAGGCTGGAAAAGATTCTAGACGTTAGTACAAAAGCAGAGGGTGTTTTAAGTACTTCCCATAATTCCATTCAAAATTTGAAATCAACATAGCTCAAAACAACCCACAATGAGAACCATTTCCCATTGAACATACACAGTAAAATGCATGTTTTAAATCTGACACAGTACATATATTATTGAAGCGACCAAATAATTAAAATGACCTTGAGAAAGGTCACACTACTAGCTCAAAGAATATGTAAACAAATCTTTGGTAGCTTGAAGTTTTCACACCAATAATACAGTTTGATTTAGCATGAAATTCAATATCTTCCAATAGTTCATTCATGCTCACTGAGCTGTTACTGTGTATTGTGGGAAGATCTTAAATCAACCGCTAGTACAAAAAATTTCAAATAAAATGATATTGACAAAATCTGAGGAAAAAATGGTAAGCATCATACTTGCAATCACAACGAGCCATCAGTTTCAGTGATCGCACATTGAATACATTTTGATTCTGTGGTATGTATGTGGTTTTTTTTATTATTATTATTATTTTATGCACCCGTAGCATACCGACTGTTCATTGATTTTTTTCGTTTCCTTATGCTGTTTGTACTTTAATATATCCTTGTATGGCATAGTTGTTCATTTCTTATAAATTATAAGAGATATGATGGTTTTGAGCTATGCCGTAGTATTTAATAACATTTGCCCCAGGGTACATGTCAACATAAATTTGATTCTTCCAACATATACATGACTTATACAATTATACCTTGTCACCTTCTCACCCTTCTCACCAGGCTGTGTTCATCCACTGCTGAATGTAGCCCTCTTCATGACTTTTCCACTGTTTTCTGTCCTGTGCCAGTCTGGTCCATGTATTTCCTGCATATGATGTGATGTCATCCCTCCACCTTGGTTTCTCTCTGCCTCTCTTCCCCTTTCTAGGTTGCCACTCTGTCATACGCTTTGTCCACCTATCGTCATTTCTCCTCGTAAGATGCCCTGCCCATCTCCATTTGGCTTCTTTGATTTTGAGGATGATGTCTTTAACTTGTGTTTGCTTTCTGATTTCTGTGTTTCTGCTTTTATCCCGGATTGTAATATTTAGCATTCTCCTTTCCATGGCTCTTTGGGTGACAGTGAGTTTCTGTTCTAACTGTTTTGTTGTAGTCCATGTTTCAGCCCCATATGTCATTGTTGGGATGACACACTGATCAAAAATTCTTCTCCTAATTGACATAGGTAGTTTCTGGTCACACAGAATGTCCTTGTATCCAAGGGTTTAGCCAGGATTTGAAAGTAGGGCGTCCAAATTCGCGGCCGGGCGAACAGACCGACTTTAATCAAGACATCGTGACGTCAGCATGATTAATATTCATACTCGACAAAGCAGACGATGATTAAGTAATACCATCATGGCAACCTTTACCAAGACGCAACGCGGTATAAAGCCCATTTTGAAGTCCACAAAGTACACAAATTGATCAGATTTTTTGATGATGATGATTATTGATGATAAATTCTAATATTCAACATTGAATTTTATATCGCAAAACGCATTTTTGGACGCCTTATTGGATGGCCTTTGCATTTGACAGGGCGTCCATTTTCGTGATCATCCGTCCAACCTCTCTGGCTAAACCCTTGCTTGTATCGTCCAAAACAACTCCACCCAGCCTTTATTCTGATCTTAACTTCTTCTCTGGTGTGTTCATCTAACATCACCATTTGACTCAGGTATTTGTACCTGTCCACCTTCTGTATTACATCATTTTCTACTGTTATGATTTCATCTGACTGAAAGTTGGTCATATATTTTGTCTTTCCCTTATGGATTTTTAAGCCAATCTTCTTGCTTTCTATGTTGAGGTTGTTGAGTTGTATTTCCATGTCTTTTACTGATGAAGTGATGAGAGCTACGTCATCTGCAACCCTCTTTCATCCAGGTCTAGGTTTCGGAATATAGCTTCCATAGCCGTGGTAAATATCTTTGGCGACATGGTGTCTCCCTGTCGCACCCCTCTCTCAATCCTAATGGTATTTGAGACATCATTTTCTATGTGTACTTTTGCCGATGCATTTGTGTAGATGTCTTTCAATAATTGAACATATCCCTCACTTATGCTGTGAAGTGCTGTGAAAAGGTCTTTGTGTTCCACAGAGTCAAATGCCTTTTCATAATCAATATAACCCACACACAGCTTCAGATTGTATTCATTTGCCTTTTCAATTACTTGGTTTAAGGCATGTAGGTGGTCGATTGTTGAGAATTCACTTCTGAAGCCTGCCTGTTCTCTTGGCTGATTTTCATCAAGTAGGCCTTTGATCCTATTTTGTATATTATCCTGGTAAAGATTTTGGGGTTTTCCCTTGAGGGAGAGGAAGGGAGTGAAATATGATCTCATCTTTGTGTCAAGTAACTAAGAGTGCAGGTATGTTTAAATCAAGGAAATTGTATCTAGGGTAATCTGTAATCACTGCTATTTTGATTTTACTGGCGTGTAAATCCTATTGAATAGCGGCCATGTTGGCTTGTCGCTCATGGAGGGTGGAGTTATTGTACCTCCTACATTTTGACGGCTCTGCGTGCCACACTTCAAGAGTCTTCTAAATGGATAAGCTGGAAAATTTGCATACTCTAATATGAGCAAGTCGCAATAGGCGCTACTTGAAACGCAGACATGGTTTGTGCGTGAAACAAAATGCGCACGCTTTACATGTATATGCGTCAAGTGTAGATTTATGTGATCTGCCTGGACATCAGACCAAAGTCCAAACATATCCGGAGGTACAATGACTCTGCTCCATGAGTGACAAAAAGATGGCGTCGAGTACAGGTTCCCCCTATACAATTTCCTTGATTTTTATACAAACAAGCGTAGGCGACCTGATTTTGAGGAAAGCAAAGGAGAGGATCACACATTATGCTATTTAAAATGTCATAATGGGCCTAATTTCGCATTTAGGGCAGTTTAGGTTTCAGCAAGATTTTCCCTTAAGTTCTTCCCCATCCAACTTTATCCAGGACTGGCAGGAATTAACAATCCCAAATGAAAATTAAGAAAACAAACTAACCTGTTGACCACTCTAATATATTTTTTGTTCAATTTCAGTGCACAATACCTGTGCAGGAGTATCTGTCAATGCCATTCCATGAAGAGCGCACTCAACATCAAACAGCTAGACTCCTACCAAGGCCACTCTATATATTATATGTACAAGGGAATGCTTATCATGAAGCATGCGGTAAGAGCTTATACATATTAATGTCAAAATATTTTCAAATTTTTATATGATATGATTTTTATTTATATTCACACATGATGAAGGCAATCTTGGTAATAGAATATAGAAATAAGTAAAGCTGAATTCATACTTGTGACACATTGCGTTTTGAAGCATGTGCGCATTGAATTTAAGTCTTACATGAATTTTGCTGACTTTATTATTCCATATGGCCTTGGCACAATGTACAGATGGCCGCAGACCAATGTGACCCAAGTAAGCTCCATTAGACCACTTTCGTATGTCCCATATATGCATCTTGAAAGTACTGTAAACGCTCAGTTGACCATATTATTACGTTCTGCACAAATGAGGTCATGCGCACAATGTAGTAATATGGTCGTTCGCGCAGACATTCCTGTATTTGCGGTACTTTCAAGATGCAATATGGGACATACGAAACTGGTCTATCTAATTTAGCATCATTTTTGACCATGTGTCAACCTCTAGGGGCGCTGAACCTTGATCTTGAAATTGCTGCCAGGATCAGCTCCCCAAATTTTGTACAGGTTTTTACTTACAAGACAATTAACAGGTTTTTTGTCCAGGGAATTTCAAGCAATCTGAGCTTTGGCATAATTGGACTTGACTCAGAATCAGTACTGCTCAGAACCTTCAGAACTGTAAGGAAGTTTCTTTCTTATTGAGCTAATGTTACTGCTAATAATGCACACTTTCTCTCAGTATGACATCAAAATGTCTTTTTAAGAATCCTGGAAAAGTTGTTTGCTCTTAAGCAATCGGATTGTGTATTGCCGATTCTTTGCATTGTAGGAAAAACACAAATGTGACCCGTCATATCAAAAGGTACCTTAAGGGTCCCAAAATCAAAACTGATATTTTGGTCTCAACTGAAAGCTCGGATTTAAAGCTTTAAAATGATACCTTGCTTTTGGTTATTAGATGTTCAGTTGCAAAGTTGCAGTATCCAAATTGGTGAAGGGCATCAGGCAAATTCAATTCGAATTTTTAACCCTATGCGCGCGGGAAGCTGAGACGGAGGTCTTTTTTTTCTTTGGCCTTATATAGTAAAATTTGAATGGAGGGAGGATTTTTATCTTGTGTTTTTTAACACATTTTTCTTATGTTTTGGATGTTGGAACCTGATTAATAGGATAGTATACACTTCAAAGGTAACGCTTCTGATGAAATTAGAAATTCGACCTTGGACATGATTTTTGACTATGCTCAGCTTCAGTGGCCCGAATCACATAATTTACTATGCCGACCTTACGGTACCTTTTGATATGGCGGGTCACAAATGTTATGATGCTAAAATCAGATATGAAAACAAACCTGAGGGCACTTTGATCAGAAATTGATATTATACCATTAATAAAAAATTTCTGTAGAATGTTTCAAAAAAGTTATGAGGTTGTAAGGCCATTTAAAATTAATTGGTTTTTTTCATTATCTCAGGACTTCAAAAAGATAAAAAACCACATTTCGCATTAGTTTTTCAACAGTAGGAGAGCTTTGAGACAAACAATTTATTTTAAATGGCCTTATCACCAAATGTCTTTTTATATCCGAACAGATCCAACAATGTCTTTGAAGATTGAGGGCGACACAGATGCAGTGAGGTCGACAATCTCAGTCGCTTCACTCTTGGATTACGAGAGCGACTCTGACAATGAAGAAGCATTATCAGAATCGGTAAGATTGTCAGTCCTGTCAGACTGGATGGGGTGATCAACATATGGGTATGGCAGTAGCATAAAATAATGAAGAGGCAGCTACTTTTACCTCATGTATTTTTTATAGAAATTTAAAAAGCTGCTTTTATTATAAATTCTGTGTTCTTGTCTATTTAATAAGTTATAATAGGAATATGGATAAAGTTGAATGACCTTAATTTTATATTTATTCACTCATGAGAATCTTCAGCTGTAGAACTACATCAATTTTTTCTAGTTCAGTTAAATAAAATAAATAAAGAATAAGTGTCGGTGCTTATATAGCGTTTTTCCAGAATTGATCAAAGCGCTTCACATTTATTCCGTTACCACTAGAATATAACCAACTAACGCGGCTGCCTTACAATTACGGCGCCTTTTGAGTATATTCCTAGTGACTACCCACAATAATGCTTGGATAGACGATGCTATTAAAATAAAATGTCTTGCCCAAGGACATAACCTGTTGGCCGTAGCGGGGCTCGAACTCACAACCTACTGATTCGGACTCCTTCGCTGTTCCACTAGACCACACAAGCTCCTTCTAAATTTCTATGAATTTCAACCTATTTTTAACCTTTTCTATTTCGACCCCATATTTTGTTTTTGGTGACATTAATGTGTATTCTCACAGCATATTTCTCATTGTGTATCTTTCAGAAGCGTAGAAGGAAGACAGTTGGGAATAGGTTGGAAGAGAAGAGACAGAAAGTGTTGACCAAGCATCCTCTTCAAGTTACCATGACACTCAAGGTCAAAGGTGAGCGTTTGAATAAGGCCTAAAAAATAATTGTTTGATTAGCTTAAGTCTTTTCACGTACAGAACGCAAAATATAATATATGACACATATACAAAAACATCTTCACTTTTTCTGTAACACATCTTTTATTTGTCATTTTGAATGTCCTGCAAGCCATATCTCGGGGTTTTTTTTACCATGCTCAAAAAAATAAAAATATTTAGGGTCGGCAGTAAAAATAGGGTCAGTTGGGTTTACGCCAATCAAACATTTTTTTTTAGGCCTAAGCTCAACAATCAGTATACTCTGTAGGCTCATTCTATAGAAAATTAAACCTTTTTTGACTTCAAGCAAAAAATCAGCTTTTTTATTCAACCACATAAGCAGGATTTTTAGTCGTACATTTGTTACTTGGTACGTGAGAAGTATTTCCCAAACAGAAATTGTCAAGTTTTTCTATCCGTGCATGAATGAGCACATGTTTTATTTCAAAAATGTCACAAACGTTACCAAAAAGTTACACTAAAATGTCACAAACATTACCAAACGTTACCACACAAAACAATGCATTAAAATAAATCCTGACAATAGAATGTCCTACTATTTTTATGAAATATTTGTAAATATGTTACCCATCATGTGTAAAGCGTAATAAAAAATTTGCTAAAACCATAGAGAATTTTTACTTGAGAAGTCATTTGGAGCAAAAATCTATTTCCGTGCGATGTCACAAACATTTCCGAACGTAACATGGACTTTATTCCGGATTTTTGCAATTTAATTTTTAACATCTTCATCTTGACCCCACCAGTGAGCACCATTTCAACAACAAACTTGTTGATATAATGTTTATGCTAGGTTATGTAGCCAATTAAAAGTGAAATTTTCCAATATTTCGGTTACAAACATTACTTTGGAATCACCCTGTAAAACTTGAAGTATGCAACAAGCGGACGATTAACGCACATAAACCAATATGACCATACGGGTAGTAAATTTGTTTTGTATTTTTCGAATCATAACAACATACCAATTCAGTCAGTAAGTCAGTGTTCTTGAAAATGGACAGATTTTTCAAACATACAAAATGTATCACTTATAGCTTATCTCAGGGGCTGGGGGGGGGGGCACTCACATATGTGGACACTAGATCCCCATTTTCAGCGTGATTCAGTTCTTTTGACCCCATTTTTGAGGAAAACTACTAAATTGTAGCTCCAACTGCAAAAATTGCTCAGGAAATGCAAAATTTTTCTGCTCAGGGGGCTATTTTGGACCAAAATTTCAGTTCACTAGACCCCAAAAATTGGTTTCAAAGGTCCATTTTTTACAGAAAATCAGTTCACCTGACCCCCATTTCGCGCCTGACATACCTACCATTTTCCAAGTTGAGTGCTCCCCCCCCCCAGAGGTTACTCAAGCCATTTTATTCCATCACTTCACTTTTTTCAATTTTGCAGATGGTACAACATTGACGCTGACATTTTCTTACTTGGTCGTGTTGAATATAGTAACAGTACAGATAGATCTTAAACCTGGGAATACATCCGGTGTCTCATCAGTATCAGCAAGGTAAAGATTTTACAGTGTGCAAATCAAATTAATGACAAAGGCAGCTATTGCAGATACGACTTTCTTGCGCTCACATGACGAGATGCATGTCCTTTCAAGTGAGTCCTCTCAGGCTCTGGTAGATAAATCTGTCGTGATCCATCCACTTGCAATTACAGTGGAAACTCTGTAACACAAAAACGCATAACCGGTAAAATCGCGTAACTCGAAAGGAACTTAAAACCCCTATTGTTGTATCATGTATTTTTCATGTTTAACACAAAAGAAAAAGTACGAAATCCGCTTAAGCCGAAAGAAAGTGACCATCCCTACTGTACATTTTACATTGCATTCTCGAAAGATAACATGAAAACTCTGCACAAACAGTACAATCGTCGTTATCTTATGCATTCAAGTTTTAAAAACAGTGACATTTAAAAAACATCGCAAACACACCCCTAACATGAAAATCGGCGAGTCCGGTGGCTAGACCAATATGCCGATTTCGATGTTTCGTGGTGCTGGAAAGCTTGATTTAAGTTGGTAATTTTGAAGTAAAAGTGGCAAAATTTGATGTTTAAAGCTAGCGATTAGTCTTTTAATACAATATTTCATTGATTCATGTCTGTCTTTGAGATTTTTCTGATGTTTAGGCTTTTTTAAAAGTAAGCTTACAGATGCCACATGCTAGTCAGTGCAGTATCAGTACCAGTATATACAATGCATTTGATTTTTATCGATGGCGATCGGTTATAGTTACACAAAATTTCCGACGATTTCATGTTAACGAGTTTCTACTGTAATTATTATTCCTAACACTGATACTCACATTTAATGCATATCTTTCACCTGTGCTTCCCATTCTATTTTTTGCTTCAAACATTTGTTTTTCAGTGATCTGTTATCTCCAAAACATCTCTTGACCAATCTCTACCCAGGGGATGATGGAAAGGAATCGCCAAACCCCACTAATGAGTACCAATTGAGTAAACTTGGGTGAGTTGATCGTTAAAAAACGGAAAAGACCTTGTGAAGCTTAATTTACATTTAAACCAAGAGCATTGTGAAATGTGACAGCCATGGCCAAGTATTGTGCATTTAGGTATTCAAACACGCCACAGAGTTGTTCATCGCAAATCAACAACGATGCATCCATGCGTCTGCGTATTTTTATCGTGCGACGGTGGCTTTAGCCACCCGAGTGTGATAAAAATATGCCAACGCATCGGAGGCAGAGTTGAAGTCGAATTTGATATGAATCTTGACATTTGTGACTGTACATGTGGTAGTTATGAAAACCAATACGTCTTTTTTTGTTAAATCCACTTGTAGGAAGGAGTAGTGAGAGGTTATTCCTTGTTTGATCTTTTGAGGTTAGGCCAAAAATTGTTTTTGTTGTATTGGAGTAAACCGCCCGACCCTAAAAAAAAACCTACCCTAAACATTTAAAAAAAAAAAGGCGAGAAAGAAAAAAAAAAGAAAAAAAACAGCTCCTTCGAAAAAGGAAACGTAAACACGACAACTCGACAACACAACGAGACAGATCTTATCAAGTTCCCTTGCTGTGACGGAATTAACCTGGAGTTGAATATAGTGATTCCAGGAAGTTGGTCAAGATCCATATTATTGCCCCGACAACTCCTAAATGGCTGCCCCTATGCCCAACTACAGTGTGTCGGTAACAGGTAAAGTGGGACCAAAATTGTTATTTTCTGTACTCCGGAGGGTAGATTTAACAGTAGGGGAACTTGCACAACAGTTGGTGGACAAGTTCATCAATGACGAGTAGAAGTATGTTGTATCCTCGATAAAAGTTGGTAATTCGGAAAGTGGTCCATATAAAGACGTGTACATATGGTACATACAGATCAAATACGGTTAAACCTGTTAAAAAAAATTATTTAAAAAAAAACACCCGCCCTACCCTATTTGAAAATTTCTTGTTACTCCAATACAACAATTTTTTTTCTTGGCCTTAGTTTGTTGGTGCATCCATTTCCCTTATTATTACCCTATTCTTTTAAATATTACTCAGTTGCATAGTAAGCCAGTGTATTAGGATAAGGTATTGTATTATGAGATTTTTTAAAAAATAGTGAACATTGTTGCACATTCATGGTACCTTCCAGTGTGTATAGGTGTAATGAAAAACTAAAAAAATTCTGTATGTATTACTATTCAGTTACCTTTCAAATTGCATTTAGCTATTAATGACAACTCTTTGCTTACTCGCTGTAATTTAATATGGGTAGCCGTAATAATTTTCATCGTATTACTTTTCCAGAATGGACTCTCTTAGTGCTTACATCAATCAAACAGGTCTTCCATATCGCTGGGCTCAGTGGTTGGCAGGACTGGATTTCCTGCCAGACGGTGGGGAGGAGACAAGGCCTGAGACTTCTATTGGTGCTAGTCATATGGAAGATACAGTGAGGGCGCTTTATGATCGGATTTATGCAAGATTAGCGATCCAAAAGCAGCTAGCTTCACTTGGTAAGTGAAGTGGAACATATTTTATTTCTATTCACAAAATGATGAACCAGTTTTTTGTTGTTTTTTTTGCCTCATGGTGTCATGTGTAAATGGTGTCATGCATCAAGAGGTAAAATAAATCGTTTTTATTCCAAGTTCAAGTGGTGACTAGCAGGT
Organism: Ophiothrix spiculata; assembly: GCA_000969725.1. Taxonomy (NCBI): domain Eukaryota; kingdom Metazoa; phylum Echinodermata; class Ophiuroidea; order Amphilepidida; family Ophiotrichidae; genus Ophiothrix; species Ophiothrix spiculata. The sequence continues at coordinate 40,653 of JXSR01S005334.1, read as the reverse complement.
CTTATTAAACACACCTAAATGCAATCTGAAGGCCACAGCTTAATCAGTGCCAATACATTGAAACAACCGTACAAACACACAACAAACATTCACCTCCTCACAAGCGAGTGCTGTAGGCGCGAGGTCCATCAACTTACACACAAAACCCTCTACTGGGTTTCTCTTATAGAAAATTAATGACCAGTCAATGCTGGCTAAACAAATAGAAGGGATATTGCATTAATAGATGGTTATATTTTGCTCCGACTTGAATAAAAGAAGAAAGGCAAAGGTTTCTGGTTATCGCAAACTGCCACTTCTTGAGTTAGAGGGTGGTATCACATTTCACTTGCCTTGGATTTCCAAGACAAAATTTGTTGTAAGTTGATTGACCTGATGCTATGCGTTCGCTTGTGAGGTCCATCTAGATGGACTACTCCTTACAGGCTATGAAGACAGACAAAGTGTCTTGCCCATGGGCACGACACCTTTATACCTACCAACTGTCCCACATTTTGAGGGACAATTCCTCATTCTAACAATAACAGGGTTAGTATGGGTCCTTAGAAGTCCTCGAAAGTCCTTAAATTTTATTTTGCATTTTCCAGGCCTTGAAAGTCCTTGAAAAACTGACTTTATCAAAAAAAGTCCTTGAATTGTTGAATGTCAGAAATATTAAAAATAAATATGTCAATAGGAATTTTCCATGCAATTATTTTTATCCAAAAATGGGCGAAAACAAATGTATTTTGTTGATACATATTCCGCCGGCCATCCCTGAAAAAGTCCTTGAATTGTTCTTTGAAAAGTCCTTGAAAGTCCTTGAATTTGTAAGTGAAAAAGTGTACTGACCCTGAATAAAAAGTCCTTAAATCTGAGATGTCCCTCATTTTATCATTTTGCTTAGGTTTGGCATCCAAAGACATTCGCTTGGCCGAGTGACATTCGCTCTTGATATCAGAAGAGCGAATGTCGCTCTCATTGTGCAAACATCGTTTCAGTCGATGAAAGCGAATGTCACTCGCGCATGTTGAAGTGCTATGATTATTGAATAAACAAACCTAAGAATATTCTGAGTGATCTTCTCTCCAATTTAATTTGAAGTGTAGCAAATGTTGTGAAATTTGTTTTGCGAATGTCACTTCCTGTTGGAGTGCAGTTTTCTTGGTAGGATGAGTGAATGTCACTCGGGTGAGCAAATGTTTTTGGACGCCAATCCTTAGTGTGTTTTTCTATGCATGTCATTGTGATGTCCTTGATTCCAAAATGCCTGGGACTAAAACCCGGGTACCCACATACCCGCCCGAGCTAAGCTTACCCGGGTACAAGTTTTCATAACCGATTACCCGAGTGGGAGTATAAAAATCCATGATGCAGTGATTAACTGGAAAATGTTCTGAAGTTACTTAACTAACCGTAAATCAGTCGCATGAAGAGGTAGAATTTCAAAAGTGTTGGATGTTATCAGAAGGTAACATATATTTATGATGATAATTACATTCATACACCACTGAGCAGTGTTTAATTTATATCTTTACATTCCAATCAACCCATTAATCTAAATGTTAGGGTACCCACCTGAAATTTAAGTAGGGTACCCGGGTACTAAATAACCCGTAAAGTCCCAGGCCTAGTCTGTATGTTGGCCAGAGTAGGTCTCGGAACTCACAACATATTCAGCCAGTCATGCTCCTTAAAAGGTGAGATTTTTACGGAGATGGGATCCATTATCAGGAAACTCCTCTTAATGAAGGGGGAGGCTGATGTTAAAGCAGGCAAGGCTATTGGTTTAAGAACCATCTTCCTTTTTAGCATGTTTTGGATGCTTAGGCCTATGTTTGTTTGCCCTCCGCGACCGACCCTAAAATGCCAAAAATTTGGGTCGGGTATTTTATTTTATTTTTTTCTTCAAACACCTAAAATATGAAACTCCATGTCACACATGCTTTGAATGTCCATTTTTGAAAAGCAATCATACCACAATTAAGGTGCTTTATTCAGGAAATTTCAAATTATACCTTAGATGAATAAAGTCATACGAGGTGTAATTTAAGTTAACAACTTGTTTCTTTTCAGAGCGTCACAGTGTTCCAGTCCCCAGCCAGTCCATGAGACTCTTCCCAGCCAAGATTTGTACTCAGCTGACATCATGGAAGACCATCACAGAAGAAGATTTGGAGGTACTAATAATGCATTTACGAGGGGTGTCAAAGAGTTTTAAACTTAACCCAGAAGAATTGGCGCCAGGAACGAAATTTGAGATATTTTAGGCATCTGTAAATAGTCAATGTGAAAAGTAACAAATTTCTCCCACTTTTAACCGATTGTCTACAGACCGTTATTGTAGGAATCCTCTGATTTTATATGTCGGCCATGTTTTATTACACCATTGTGATGTCATTCATGAACGGATTTTCATAATTTTGGAATCAAAGTATAGAAGAAACCCTACACATTACTATGGTATTAAACAACTAAACTTTGGTGGTGCTAATAAGATTTACTGAGCCCTGTAACCCTTCAAATGCAGGGACTTCATTATGCCGCATGTCTCAATTTCCTCAATGCAGCTTATGTTTTAAATGGTTAGGTACAAGGTGACATCAATCACCACCTGTTAAAGAAACTAAAACTACTTATGAGAAAATTTCTGCACCATAATGTTCATAACGACGAGTGACTATTTTGACAAAATTTCATTGATATAGCTCAATCCCTTCTGGGTAAAGTTTAAAACTTTTTGATACCCGCTCGCAACTCTTTTTTTAATCATATATCATAATTATGATCTAAAACAAGACTTCATTTTCCCTCTTTCTTGGCAAAAAGGAAATATGTGAAATGATGTGTCATCTTGTTGTGGTTTGAATACCACACACTTCACATGCTTTGTAATATTTTGAAAATTTGCAAAATTACCCAGAACTGATATTTTTTCGATAAATTTGCAGTTGGAGTCGGTATTTCTTTTCATTGTAATAATTGGAACAAAGCTCCATCTCTAAACAAATGAAGACGTAGGCACAATATAGTGCTAACCCACACCGATTTTGTGACCACCTTTGTTCTGGTTTTGAAACAGAAGCATTTACAACAAGTTATTATAACATTTTTCAATTAATTTTGGGCAAAACATCTCTGTGTCAGTTTTATAATCACCATAATGTATACTATCTTCAGCAATATCATTGTATGGCTTAGATTAAGCATTCAAGGTTTCTAAATTGTCTGGCTTCATCATTAGATGCACAAAGAACATGAACTCTTTTGCTTTGTTGAATCTTTATAGAGCTCTTATTTTACCTCACATTGTCTATTGTGCTTGTGTCTGGGCTCCTTATCAGCAAAATCACTTGGCCAGATTAGAAAAAGTACAGAGGAAAGTTACACGTACTCTATTCTTTAAACAATCTCCAAATGCTGATGTTAGGCCTCCTTACTCTGAAAGACTTCTTAGCTTGGATTTAGT
>JXSR01S005334.1:13478-26984 GCA_000969725.1 Ophiothrix spiculata | reverse complement strand
TTTTTTATTGTTAAGGTAGAACACCAGCTCTACAAAAAATATCAAGGAAAATCAAGGTGTTTCACATTTGTTTTGAACCTTAAAATCACCCTTGGAAATTCAATTTTTATCATTGGCATGTTGACCACCTTTATTTAGAATACAGTAAGTGGACAAAATGTGCTAAACATTTATTAGAAAACAAAAGAATTGAGACCCCTGTAGTGTTGTGTGGAATATTGTTAACTTGGTTGTCAAAATACAAGTGCAAGTACAGTTGCCTACATCCAATTTGACTCCTATCATCTGGAGAAGTATCTCAAATATCTGACAGTAAAAAGGTAGAAGTTTGTAGGTAGCAAGATGGTAGATACAAATAATACAATTTGTTAAAACATCAGACACAGAACATATTAGTTGCAAAAAGTAGGATATTTCAACCTAGAAACACTTTTGTAATTTTGATCATGGGGTTTAAGGAACCATTGATTCTGACCCCAGGAAGGCAATCTTTATCAATCCAACATCCCACATCAAATCTACCACCAGAAGCCTTTCCTGTCTGCATTGATTTTCCTTTACTTATTATTTCTATATTGGCATTACAGTCAGGCCCAGACAACCATGGGCGTCATTTCGTTTTGAAATGTGGGGGGGTCCGAGGGCAAATTTTGGGTGGGTCCGAGGGCAAATTTTCAAAACCGTGGGGGGGACACCTAATATTGTGAGGGGGGACACACAAAATAGTGGGGGGGACGTGTCCCCCCTGTCCCCCCTGAAATGACGCCCATGCAGACAACAAGGGTTGTTCTTTAACATTTAAAACTTGAAGTGTGCCAGTCAAACCATATGAATTTGACCGATATTTACAACAATAACCATTGCTGCATCTACTCCCATAGGCATATAAACATTGTGAATCCAAGTTCACCGAATAATTCTCAATGATAGAATGAAGTGTATCTATTGTTTGATCTTCTTCTTTGTCCTTCCTGACTTGATTTTGTTCATCAGCAAGCCAATTTACATTATACATTTTCTGTACGAAGTCTTCAATCTTCTTCACAGCCTCTTCATGCTTTGCAGTGAAAATCACATCACTTTTGAAATCAATTGGTACATCAGGCAATTGGAATTTCTGAAGTTCACAAAGTCTACTTTTGATTTGACGACTAGAAGTAAGAAGTGGTACCTTTTCCTTTGTTGTACAAGCTGTATTAGTAAACTCTTTAGCTGTTTTCATCTGTTCAGCAATGGCATTAAGTTGAGTAAAATCAGGAAGGCGATTCATTTCTTTGTCGTACATGTTCTTTAATTCTGCATGTGCTTTGTTGAACTGAGTTTCAATTGAATCAATGAGTTTCTGCTTTTGTGACTGCATATCTCGCACTTTTTGCTCAAATTTGACTGTGGTCATTTGCTGTGTTCTTTTTATAAGCTTGCTCCTAAGTAAGATATCATCTCTTTTGTAGCTTAGTTCCTTTATTGCCTCCTGAATTTCAGCAGTAATTTCCTTCACAGCATCATCTAGTTCTGTAACTTGATGGTTTGCGTGATCGTCAGTACTGCATGTGTTACAGACAGGAAGCTGACATTCACTGCAAAAAACTGTCATTTCTTGGTTCAAATGTTTGTTACAAAACCTTTGTTTTCTCACATTGCGATTTGGTTTCCTCATATGAATTGGTGACAGCTTATGATTTCGAAGGAGTCGTACCTTCCTATGTATATCAGCACAACTTTGACATATGTAACACCCACAGTCATGACAAAAACTTGACACTGTACTCTTTTCATCATCACATGAACCACATGATTCAGCAATATGCAAATCACCAAGCTCTTTTTCCAAACTTGACACAATAAAATTATCAGGTAAGTTGTCAACACAGCCCTCCGTCAACTCAATCTTGAGTTCACATTTTGGGCAATTAAAATGTGTCTCATTTCCCACACAGTTCTGCAAACATGATTTACAAAATGAATGTAGACATGGCAAATATTTTGCTAAATGGTCTCCGTCATCATACACTTCTTTACATATAAAACAGAACACAAAACTGTCTAGAGCTTGCTCCAATTTGGATTCCGCCATTGTTGTAAACAGCCAAAACAACTTAACGATTTGTATACTATTACTGAAGATAGGTTAAATGCAATTAAATCAAAGTTCAATAGTACATTGCTGGTCTGAGCATATATACCACTAGATTTTAGAGATATTAACAATGAGTTAATGTTCAAAGAGTTTCGAGCACTACAGAGTTGTACATGGAGTTAATTGACTTTAACTGGGAGTGCTTGATTTGTGACCATATCCAAGAAACATGTTTGATTTACAGAATAAACAAATCAAGGCTTGATTAACAAAACTTTGTTGAAATAAAACAAAAATCAGTTTATGACAGCGGAAATGTTTTATAGTCAATTATTTAAAACCTGTGTAAATCATCTGTCTATACATAACCAATTGGAACTAAATCTATGATGCCCTTATAACTCATTGATAACCCCAGTTAGAAGAACTCACCATAACAAAACATGTCACATCAATGTTATTGCATGATTGCATTCTCTGTTTGTTTAGAATCCAATGTGCATGTTGCAATCCAGCTACAGCATGGGCAAAGTTAATAAATAAAAAATCATTTTAAAGGGACACCAGCCACATTAATTAAAGACAGTCCATTAAGTTTGTTGAGTGATGTGATTCATTATCTACCAAAATTTCTAGCAAGATGAAAAAATTAAATCCATTGAAATTTGAAGGTCTTAGTAGGTGTGTATGTAGAAAAGTAAAAAAAAAGAACTTTGATCTTGTCTTCCTTAATATTGCACCAATGAAACTCATTGATGCATCGGATGCAGAGTAACTTTGTAGCGTGTTTGAATTCCTTTCAAATATAGACTGTTCAGTCTTGGGTTAATAGCTCTCAATTTTTTTTTCGTGGGACCCATTTCAAGAACCACTGATATATGGGATCACAAATCTTGATTGAATATCTCATACAGTCATAGTTTTGACCAAAATTTAAAAAATTAAGATATAAACAAAAAATTGGGAAAACATTCCCTAGAACCATTGATATACTGTATAAGTGGTATTTATCGCGCTACATTTATTTTCCTTTTCGCGCAAAAATTAATTTAGCGCAAAAATAAATGCAGCGCGAAAAATTACTCTGTATTTGTTATAATGGAAGTTCCATACATGGCCAATGTTCACGTGTGCAAAAATAAAAACGTGCGAAATGGTCCAAAATTGACTTTGCGCGAAAATTACTGAGCGCGAAAATATTGGCGTTTACAGTAGATGACTTGTACCTGTTTTTGAACATTTTTGCAGAATTTTTTTTTTTTTTTTAGGCTTGTTCAAAAAATTGTGGCAAAATAAGTCGTTTTTGGTGAGTTACTAAAAAGCAAGTTCTTAAATTAAGTCTCTGATGCTATAAATAGATTCCTTGTGAAATTCCCTTTCTAAAAATGTATACTTTTATATAGTTTACTTCATTAGTTTCCAAGTTATGATCAACATAAATTTTCAGAAATCGTGAGGCTCCGACCTCCCACAAAAGGCTTTTTTGATAGCATCAATCACTCCACTTCTTTACAGTTTCATAATTACATTATACTCTTTATGTGTTTATTTCAGCCAAACTGCAGGCAGTCATTCTCCTGGGCCTTGACTACCCAACTACACCACCTCAGTTTATTATAGGCATCAGTTGGCATGGCAACCATAATGCTAACAATGACCATGACATCAGGGTGAGTAGTGGTTGTGTGCAGGGTGATTGTACTTTAAAGAAGCATAATACGATTGCTTCAACTTTTTTACAAACTTTTTGGTGTCAAAATATTGCTCATATTTTTTTCATAACCCATGTGAAATTTCACAGCTGAGTTATGTTCTGTTTTGGAGATGTATATGAAAATGTGTTTAATTATGGTAACCATAATTAATTTCACACAGTAACAAATGTGTGGCTCTTAAATACAAAATTTAATCTTAAAATCAAAACGGTTTGTCAGATTCAGCTGCAATTGAAACTTGCACCTCTTTAGTGATTATCTTTCATATGACATTGAAAAGTAAATTTTGAAAAATCGGACCAAGCTCCTTTAAGAATAATAGACCAAGTATGTTTTATTTTCCATCCTATACCTGTCTGCCGTTATACAAATATTGAATGTCTGAGAGTGCAATAGTACAAAATATATCATGAGGTCAAATTTGGGCTTTTCTATTTCACGAGGCGTAGCCAAGTGAAATGGATTAGTCCAAATTTGACCAAATTATATATTTTGAACTATTGCACGTGCATAGGCATTCAATATTTGTTTTATATCATGATATCACACAGGTTTGTTTCATGCCATGCAATAGTATATATATATTGAATGCCTGAGAGTGCAATAGTGTACAAATATTGAATGCCTGAGAGTGCAATAGTACAAAATATATCATGAGGTCGAATTTGGACTTTTCTATTTCATGAGGCGTAGCCGAGTGTAATGGATCAGTCCAAATTGGACCGAATTATATTTTGTATTATATCATGATTGCAGTGATTTGAGCCGTGCAAAAATTATTTTCCATTGCACGGCATGAAACAAACCTGTGTGATATCATGATATAAAACAAATATTGAATGCCTATGCACTTGCAATAGTACAAAATATATAATTCGGTCAAATTTGGACTGATCCATTTCACTCGGCTACGCCTCGTGAAATAGAAAAGTCCAAATTTGACCTCATGATATATTTTGTACTATTACACTATCAGGCATTTAATATTTGTATACTATTGCACATGCAAAGGCATTCAATATTTGTTTTATATCATGCTATCACACAGGTTTGTTTCATGCCGTGCAATAGTACAAACTATTGCACAGCTCAAATCACTGTAATTATGATATAATACAAACTATTGCACGGCTCAAATCACTGTAATCATGATATAAAATCTTTTGAATAACTGATGTCTGCTCTAATGATGACCATCACTATCATAATAGTATAATGTAAGATCATAGACATTGGTAGAATATAATGATCCTATCTTTTATCTAGATCCCACGTTTTGTCAGCCTTTAAAGGAGCTTGGTCCGATTTTCCAAAATTTAGTTTTCATTGTCATATGAACGATGACCACTCAAGAAGTTTAGGTTTCAAATTTCAGCTAAATCTGATGAATCGTTTTGATTTAATGGGCAATTTTGTGTTTCAGAGCAGCCTATATGTTATTGTGTAAAAATTAATTATGGTTACCATAATTAGACACATTTTCATATATATCTCCAAAACGGAACATAATTCAGCCATGAAATTTCACATGGGTCATGAGAAAAATATGAGCAACATTCTGGTACCAAAATTTCAGAAAGTTTGAAAAAAGTTGAGGCAATAGGACCATGCTCCTTTAAATAACTTGGTTTATGTACCAAATAATATTATACTTTCATCTTATTAAATTGGAACACCTATTAAGGAAGTTTCAGTGCAAGCAGAAGGTTTGTCCAACCGACCGTAATTTTGAAAATCTGGGCAAATGTCTTTTGATGTTAAAAAGAAAAACGACCCTAATTATCAAATTTCCAGGTTTTTTTTATACAATTTTTACAGGCAAAGTAACTCAGCCAATGAGTAATTTAAATAGTTGCTTGGATCTTATACACTATTTAAAAACATTATTTGTAGCACAGAGCCCAGCTATTTGTTAGCACCAAACCAGTCAGAATAAGCCTTTTTTTAGGTATGGCTGACATTGCACACTCGACTAAACATCTTTTGTGTTTCCAAGGTTTCACCCAAACCAAAGTATGCCCTCTCCTATTGTTATCTTAATTTTACCCATTTGGAATAGCGTCCTCTCCTTTTGTGACAGCTATTCTTCTAAAAGGCTTATTGGTCAGAGTGAATTGGTAACATTGCAGCGCTGCACTCGCTGCTTGGTCAATAAATTTGTTTGATCACTGGACTTTACTAGATTAGGGGAGGTTGATCTGGGAAGGGTTTGATCATGGGATCTGAGCAAGATCTAATTAAGTGTTGAAAATCTTAAATCATCCATATTCAATCCATATTTTGGCTGTTGTTTTACATTTGCACATCTTTATGGTTGAGGAAAATAAAAAATAAATATTAAATAAAAAACTTTTCTTGACTGACTATATAATCTAGTCCTTTTATTTTTGCCTGAATTTTTTGTTTCCACCTGCTTTTTTTTTAAATTCAAACTTCTTATTCTTAATCATGATTCTGTAGAATCTTTTGAATTGCAGACTATTATGTGTAAATAAAGCCTTTGAAGAAATTTCATCCCAGATAAAACAAATAAATGTGACCCGCCATATTGAAAGGTACTTTAAGGTCGACATAGTCAATTTAAAGATATCGAAGCCGAGCATATATATAGTCAAAAATCACATCCAAGGTTGAATTTCTAATTTCATCAGAAGCGTTATCTTTGAAGTGTATTCTATCATATACACTCTGCATTAAGTACGCATTGAAATTGTAAATCTAATTGGATAGTTGGTAACTTATACACATTCATTAATCTTGTCTAGTTGCACATTGCGTATCGCGTAGTGCGTTGTACAATTCCATGTGCGCGTATGCGTAACATGCTCGCGCTTGTATGACAAGTTTCATTTTAAGAGTAAGGTAAATCTAAATTATAATGATTAACATGTGACGATGATTTTTGTTTTATTGCAATAGCAAACACATCTTAAAATAATAATGCCATTTAATTTCTTTGCAATCTTATTCTTATCATTGTCGTGTATGAATTGGATTAATAACAGCTCTTTACATGGCGCGAGTGAAATTGTACAAAAATAATGCTCCTTGTGCTGAAGTCAAAGTTGTCCAACTCACTCGGCTGCGCCTCGTGAGTGTGGACAACTCCAATTTCAGCACGCGGTGCATTATTGTTGTACAATTTCACTCGCTTCAAGTAATACACAGTTATTATCTATAAATAATCAGCTCTAAAATCCAAAATATATTTTTAAAAAATCTGTTAAAACCCAAAATAAAAATCCTCTGCTCAAACTCAATTTTCTCAGAACTATAGATTTCCGAATAAGCCTGATGCCTTTTACCAATTTGGATGTAACTTTGCAATCGAACATCCAATAACCAAAAGCAAAGTGTCATTTTAATGCTTAAAATTTCAGCTTTCAGGTGAGACCAAAAAATCAATTTTGATTTTGGGACCCATAAGGTACCTTTCGATATGGCGGGTCACAAATATGAAACACTTAATTAATGTGTTCTTCAAATAGGAAATGGAAGAGGAACTGAATCTGCATTACCAAGAATTAACCGTGAACACCGCTGACGATTATCTACTGGCCAATCAGATACAGCGTCTAATGATGTGTTTTGATGTCTACTTGGAGACCAAGACCGTCGGTGAGGAAGGCACGGAGCGTCCCGTGGAGTTTGCCCGGGAGAAGATGTACATGAGAATCACAAGGTATTGGATTGTTATCATAGATACTGTAAACATGAATAATTTTTGCGCATTTTGGCTCGTGAATTTTTATATATATGTAGTATAGATACATACCATTTTCGCTAGATGAATTTCCATGTTATAGTTGTTGGATTTAATTTGTGAACGCGTACCTGGGTCATGACGGTAGATGTGAACAAAACAACCTTGAAAATGTTTGCTTGCATTAGAGACAACTGCATATTTACTACAGGCACATGTTCACAAAATAAATCCAACAACTATAGACCTTTTCAAAATCCATTCGTAAATCTCCAGAACATTGATCACATGGCCATTTTTTAAACCAATCACGTACAAGCTCATTAAGTATGCACGATTTTGTCAACAAAATTTTCCGAAAATTCTCTGGCATTTCAGTGTAATAAAAGTGAAAAATAAATAGAACCAGACCCCTACATTATTAGATACACTAATTCTGAACAACTTTTGGCTGATGGTACCATAAGCTAAAGAGTGAATTTTCCATTTGAAATGGGCTGATTAAGCTTAAGATTTCAAGTCACGTCAGGGCGGTCACACGAAAAGTAACTCGATAGCGCTAATGCTAGTTACAAGTTACGAATTTGTACACAACCAGTTAACGAGAATGCGAACTTAACATTCTGGTTATTGTGTTGAAGAGTCACTTTTTCTGTCGGCATTTGCCGGATAGTGTAAAATCAGTTTCGGAAAGTTGTGTTTTGAGAAAAGGTCTGTAGAGAAATTGAGAGTGAATATTGCAAAAATAAATGTAGTACAAAAATACCACTTGTATAGTATGCTTTCACTTCTCCCAAAGCAGTGTCTAAAACTTCCCACCTAAAAATTGGAATAATATGATATGTATTCAGTAGGTTTGTGCCTAAATTATGGAGAAATATCTTTATAACATTTTTCTTAAATCAGTTGAATCAAATGGTCATATGAATCCAGTAGGTATTTAAAGGGCAATTCATAATCCAATTTTTATCCTCAAGATCACCTCTATCAAAACTCAGATTTTCAGCTGGTAAGAATCTTTGACAGGTTTATTTTACAATCCCCAAATCATTCTTTCCTATATGCTTCCATTTTTTTAGAAAATTGAGAAAAATTACATTTTTTAATTATTGCACATTATGATTGCCAGACCATGTTAATACAGTAGTAGCAAAAATGGTGTTGCCGGTATGGTAAGACGTCACATGCAAACTATCAACTGGGCATGAAAGCAATTCTAAGATCAGACCAAAAAGATAAATTTGTCTTGAGTTATAATTAAACATTATGAAATATTAAAAGTGTAGATAACCCTAAAAGAGCCTGGTTATTTTGACCCATCTCACAGCCGGAGGGGGGCCGATTCCGCTCCCCCTCAAGATCTCGGAAACCGATTGATGGAACATCAAGTACTACTGGATAGCTATGACCCTCCTGAGTCCACTGGTACCAAAAAAATTCAAAACATATATTGTATGACGTCACAGTGATGTCGTAAGTGACGTCATGTCAATAACACCAAAAATCACCAAAATCATGGTTTTACGCTATTTTTTCAAGCAAAAGTTGCTTGTTTTTAGCAATGATGTGTGTCAAATTGTGCTTTCTCACATGTTCTTACTCCAAATAAACCAAATAAATATGGAAGTGTATCCCGAAAGACAAAAAGGACAAAAAACACGATTTGTGTGTATTTTCCATTGAAAATCAGTTTTTGGTCAGTTTTTAGTTGTACGCAACGCTGCGTTATAACCCTAGGTCCGATTTTGACAAAGAACGTCTTAAATCGAGTGCAAGGCTTGAAGAAAAAAGTCAAAAAGTTTCAGCAAGAGAAAATAAAAACCGGTTCTTATAGGGTTAAGTCAAAATAAAGTTACTGTTAGCTATTTAATTTAAACTGACAAGCTTTTGTATTTTTGTTTCTGATTACAGGGGAAGGAGTCGCAGTCGTCCATACAGGTACTACCCACAGCAGGGCTACTTCACTCACCGATGATGCACTGGATGCACCGCGCTGGTTTTGAAAAGAAAAACGTCCACAGATATGTTGGGTCTATAAAAGTTTATACGTAAAAGAGTCCATTGTTATACATTTTTTAATTGACTTTGAAGAATACTTGGACACGATGTGACACTTCATTTTCCTTCGTAGGGACTTGGACTTGAAATTAGGCCAAAAAAATTATGTTTGTTTGCCCTCCGCAACCGACCCTAAAATGGCAAAAGTTTGGGTTGGGTATTTTAGGTTTTTTTTTCTTCAAACATGTAAAATATGAAAACTCAATATTTTCGATGGAGAACATCAAATTTAGCAGTATAATGTCACATTTAATAGTATAAAATGCATATTTCCTCTAAATAATGACCCACAATCTTTGATTAAGCCCTGCATTGCTTGGTATTTGCGATAAAATACATGGAATGACATCGGTCTTTAAAATATATGTGAAGAGTTAAAAAAAAGAAAGATCAACCAACCGACCCAAAATTCTAATTTTTCCACTGGAGGGCAAACAAACAATTTTTTTTTGCCTTAGATTGTAAGTTCAATTTTTGGTTGAGGACTCTGCCCCAATGGGGGAATGGATATTTATTTATGTACATGGACATTAATGGAAGATGCTTTATGATACAAATCATTAAATCATTTCTAGGTACCATTTGCAAATTTGTCTAAACATAACCTGCTCACAAAAGTGATATGGTCGATCACACAAATTTATGGTACTTTTGAGCGTGCATTATGCAGGGGTCAGAAATTTCCTCTTTTAAGATGATTTTCTTTGTTTAAAAAAAATCAAGGCAAAATTTATGTTTTTTCTTTCAGTTTCAGCCCATAGTTGGCAATTTTCATTGTTTTTCCTCTTTTTTATGTAGAGTTCCTCCTTTGTCAAGAGAGGGACATACAAAAATATGTTGCTTTTGCACATGTTATCAGCTTACGAGTAGCTTGCAAGTGCTCACCCAGACAGGGGGTACTTTGCAGATGATATCAATTTTGATTTTATCATTTCATCTGTCACAACATTTTCTAAGCTTTAAAATGACACCTTACTTGTTGAAATTGATCAAGGCGATCAAATATTATAACAGAAAATCTGCTTGAAATTCCTATTATTTTCTTGCTGCCTATTTTCACCAGTTTCTTGAAAAGTGTTGTATCGCAAAGCCATCACAAATACCCTGTGATCATGGTAAAACTGAAATCCCCAAATGTTTTGTTACCAGTACATAAAATGTGTTGTATGTATTATGCTTTAGTACAGCACAGCATGTTATAAAATCATCCACTTGCAATCTGGCAATTTACAAGGTATATAAGCATACTAAAGTGGAAACACATTTCAAAATTAAAAAGATTGACAATACTTGAACTAAGGTTCTCTTTTTGGAAAATAGTAACTATACTTTAAAAGTTTGTAATTCATGATTCTGAAGAACACAAAATAAAATTATGCTGATGATACCTTTGATTCTGATCATTTAAGTTATGAGCTTTATAAACTGTTATAAATTTCCTAGGCTATCTTGGGTGTTTCCTATCTTGGCCCCTCAATGCTTGATTTTTGCCCCACACTCGGGCTGATACCCTTGTGCCCATGGTCCTCCATGATAGACTACTGGCTGTATCATCTGTAAAATGACAAAGAGACTTAGTCAAACTAGATCTGAAACAAAAAATAAACTTGTTGAGACCTTACAGAGGTTGATACTGTGTCTAAATTTCTTGATGTATGATATCCTGATTTTCAGTGACTAGTGCTGGATTCCCAACTGGAAGCTATTTTCAGTTATTTTCACGCATGACTGATTATGAATCATTTCGTGTGTTTTAATTTTCGCTCATGATTTGTTTAAGGTGCAGCAGGGTAAACATATCATTTTTCATGTTATATTTATTTTTGTGAAAAGAGAATTGATCATGAAAGTAAATAATGTAACTTGAAATATACCACTTATACAGTTGGGTATTCAAGTGATCGACAAAAACTGGTCTTGATTTAGGTGCAATTCATTTTTACGATTCAATATGATTAAACCTCATTTATTTTTTCTTTAGAGAGAAAGATGAATAACTGGAATATTTATTTGTTTTTGGACCAAGTATACTTAAGGTCCCATTCAAGATTTAGGGTTAGGGTTTAGTTTTTAATGGGACTTAAAGTACTTTAAAATCTCAATATAGTGCCCCTTTTCCCAGTTGCCATTTTGTGCCATATTTTTTATATGGTTTATAAGATATGAAATTGATTGCCTGTGTCTGATATATAACGAATGTAACTTTCATGTTAACATCTGATTAGTGATGTAGACCTGTTGGTATTGTGGTAAGGAACATGTTTATGAGCAAAACATGAGGTGCACTATATCGAGATTTTAAAGTATACTTTTTCTGTTTTTCAAGAAAGAAGTTTAAGAACCTTTTTAAAAAATCTCTGCTAGCTATTATACAAATATTGACTGCTTTGAGGGGCATGGTTTAAATTATTTCCCCGAAGTGATCTCAAAACCATTGCTGAGGGTATGTTCATGGTTTTGAGATTTACCGAGGTGATTTTAAAACCATTGCTGAGGGCATATTCATGGTTTTGAGAACACCGAGGGGAAATAATTGTAACCATGCCCCGAACAAAAAGTAGTCAATATTTGTTTTTTATACAATATTTGTTTTTTGAATATATAGGATTTTTGTCATCTGGTTGGTTAAGAGAACCATTTTAGCACTAAAAACACCAGATAGTGATTTTCTTTGCCTATTGTCGTTTGGTAAAGCGCGAGTTACAACGGCGGGACAAATCAGAGGTCAGAAATCTATATCTATAAGTTTTTGCTATCAACGTTCGTGTTTACTGAGTGATAAATTTGTTATCCCCTGTTTGTTCTCATGCAATACGAGGCTGAAAGCCGAGTGTATGAACATGATGAAAAGTAGGCAGGAAAAAAGATAATTTAACAGAGCAAACAATGAATTTTATATGGCTTTAACTTAACCCAATAATGACATATTCTTTTACTACTCATGGACTGCCATGGGCCTCCTCAAACTGAGGCTAGTATCGTTGATGTCCAGTAGCGTCAGATAGAGGACATTGGCATTTGAGATGTCTTATTTAAAATCAAATCTTTGGATCTCCAAACTCCTTTTGCTAAAAATCATTGTGTTCTCTACAGGTATTTATTCCTTAATCTATGGTGATATCGCTGTGAATGAAGTTACATCCTTCAAGAGGAGAGTGCATTTGTATCTTAAATGTGTCCTGTCATATCTAAAGGTACCTTAAGGTCGGCATAGTAAATAACGAGATACGGGCAATTGAAGCTGAGCACAGTCAAAAATCACATCCAAGGTTGAATTTCTAATTTCATCTGAAACGTTACCTTTGAAGTGTAACATATTAATCAGGTTCCAACATCGAAAACATAAGACAAATGTTTTAAAAACCGAGATAAAAATTCCTTTCTCCATTCAAGTTTTACCAGTACAGAAACTTTAAACTCGATTTTCTCAGAACTAAAGTTTTCTGAAACAGCCCGATGTCTTTTACCAATTTGGATGTAACTTTGAAACCGAACATCCAATAACCAAAAGCAAGGCGTTATTTTAAAGCTTGAAATATAATCTTTCAGATGAGACCAAAAAAAAATCAATTTTCATTTTAAAATAATCTTTCAAGTGAGACCAAAAAAAAATCATTTTGGGACCTGTTAGGTAACTTTCAATATGATGGATTCTTCTTGCTGTGAACTCAAGTATAATGCTGCAAGCATAGCGTGACCAAGAAAAAGGTGAATTATAGTATTTTTTTTAAGTCTTGCATAATGACACAGGTAGAGCATATTTTTGATTAGATAAGAACAAGGATCCTCTCAGCAGTAAGTGCAATCCCTGCATGCATTGCAGTTGATCTGAAGAATATTTTGTAGGCCTGTGTATACGCCGGGGAAGTAGTGATGTCACATTTATGATAATTAGCCCAACACGTGCGATTTGGACCCAAACAAATGATCATGTCCTGAGTGGTTCCACTGAT
>JXSR01S005333.1:41330-52935 GCA_000969725.1 Ophiothrix spiculata | reverse complement strand
TATGAGGCAAATATTTCTCAAACCAATCATGTGATAGTGAAAAAAGTTGAAAGTATAATTTGGCTTTTTAGTTGAAAGAAATGGTCTTGAGACACATCAATCACTTTTGAAGTTTTGTAATCAACTTTCCACACTGTAAAAGCTGCCGATAATTGGCGATGAATGTCAAATGAATGTTGTTAATTTTGGTAATCGCGAAAATAAAAACTAGCGAAATGTCTGTTAGAGGCAAAATCGCGAAAATATCTTCTCGCGAAAATATAGACTTTTACAGTAGCTGTAAATGTGGACTATGTTTAATTTAGGTCCCAACCATCAACTGTACGTTTTAAATAATACAGAGATACTGTAGCATGATGTACTTTAATTTTAGCAGACACTTGGTGAAGGTTTCGGACCTAAAGTCTATCTTGTAAAAAAGCTCCCCGAAAATTGCCTCCAGAATATTAAAAAATCGAGCTTCTAGTCTGTGCGTATGCGTGATACAGCATTTGACAAAGCTGACGCATGACGATCGTCATGACTGGTCAATTTTCCCCAGTTACAAGAACTTAGCGGGACGATCATGGTAACATCCAATCACATTTAACTGCATGAATTGCAGTGGGTCACGTACGGCACAGAGTACTACTTGACAACAAAAACCCCACAAAACGGGTAGCTCATTTTGAAGATTAACTGTAGGTAGCCATTTCCAAAGGAGCAGAGCAGTGTAATTTAGGTTCAATTCGTCCTTTGCCTTGATTTCCAATTGCGGGAAGAGCATTAATCTCAAACTCAAATTTGTAGCGCAGTATGGCACAAAGTCTGTTAGAAGCAGCCTCAATATTGCATCGTAAATTTCAACCCATTCCATAAGCTATATTGCTGATCCATTGATTATTGGATTCTGATGCATTGTGGGAATGAAAAGGGCTCACATTTCAGCAAATCTTGAGCCCATTTCATTCCCACAATGCATCCGAATCCAATAAATGGATCAGCAATATAGCTTTAATATGAGCAAGCAGTATGTTAAATCAACTTTAACTGTACTAGCTATAGGTTGAATAAGTTAAAATATTTTTTTTTTTGGTTTTCAGCAGCTTTGTTGAAATTGATTCAATGTTGAATCAGCATAGAATGTGCCCACTGGATTATATGAAAAGGGGAAATGTATGTGGACCATTTTTAAGTCGATCTGTAAGTTTTGTATATCACTGCCAGCTTTTAGTTTCAGACTTAACGATTAAATTATGAACATAAAATCATGTGTATTAAATTAAATTTTATTTTACCCCTGTCCATACATCATGTCTTTCTAAAAACAGGTACAAATCTATAAGCTTTTCCTTTGATTATTTAATGGGGCATTAGTTTATTTATATACTGTCATAAAGCTTAAGTTTGTGAGTAATATTTTGGATTTGTCACTCATAAATCTTTATATTTTTCTACAATCCTACAAAGTATGAAACTATTTACAGCTGTCATATATCGTATCCACTCGTCCAATTCTCACTATAAATCTTTTGAACTTTTAAATACCATCACTTCCAAAAGTTATTAGACTATCATCCTATTTTATAACCGACATATCATCAAAGTAATGTAATTATTTTAAGAACACTGGTATGAAATAACTAAACGTTATAAGTCCGGTCGGTCCAGTCCTGTCATGACTGACAGCTCGCGACTGCAACAACATCATGCTACCTCTGACGATCCTGGACAAGGTTGTAAAGTTCTTGGAGGGGGCATCTGACCATAGATTTGATTTGGTCAATCCAACTGGTTCTAGGTCTTCCAGGCTTCCTTCTCCCTTCAACACAACCTTGCACGATGACTCTCTCTAAGGAGTCCCCACCTCGTCTTGCAATATGTCCAAAATAATTCATTATCTGGCTTTGGACAAGAGATAGCAGGCGCCTTTTTGGTTGTATCTCTTCCAGGACGCTGATGTTTGATCGTTTCATAAATGATATCAGAGCGGCTTAAATTCAGAAATCAGTAGTTGAATCGGATTCGGTATTTATATAGATTCTTCAGGAATGGTAGATAAACATCGCATTTTAAGTTCAACGAAATCTGGGATCACAATGCAGGGCACAGGGCCAGCCAGTGTATCAAGTTTTATTGCATTAAAATGCCATGGGCCCTGCACTCTGGATTTTTAGTAATTAGTAATGGTTTCAGCAACACTGGGGCTATCTACATGGGAGCCAATTTTAATCCAGATAAAATGCGCATCTCCGAAAGCCACAGTTTGAATCTAGAAAGTGTATACACGGACGTCAGTTCCAGATCTACTGCACAGTACTCTGCATACACGTGTACGCGTTCGTGTTAGCAGTCTGCGAAGAGCCGAATTGCAGATCGAGATCTCAGAGATGCGCATTCATCTGGATCTGCGCTTCACGTAGAGAGCGTCAATAATTCATTTTCAATATCTAAACACTAGTTTAAGACAGTGTTCAAAATAGAGGGGTTTTATATGCCAAATGCATGTAAAATTTGCTCTGTACATGTAAATTTTTGCCTGTGCATGCAAGTTTTTGTGTTTTTCAGCCCATTTTTGATGAATTATCTCATTTGTGCATGTAGCTTTTATTTTCTATTTCGAACGCTGGTTTTAGATTTTGTTGAACCTGCACTGAATAATGTTGGCATAAAACTTATACGTAATGCAAGTGTCAATGGCAGTCTTGAACTTACCCCCCGCATCACTTTATGGAGGCATGTTAGCAATAGGGGGCAAACCTGTTTACCATCCTGGTATCAGACCAAATTCATATTTTGTTCCTATAGATTGTAATGATTCGGTCAATAACTTACAGGCTAGATACACTTCGTCATGCTTGTAAACATTTTCATTCAGAATTGATCTCATGGTGATTAGTTTTTAAGAATGGTATAAAACTTTCATGCTGAATTAACATTTTCCATGTACAATTTCACCATTGCTAAAATATAACCATCAGTGCAAGAAGGGATTAACTTACCATGAATAGATCTAGCTAGTAGAAATAAATATCAAACATTATACTACCCATCAGTAAGCACTTGAAAATGTGCAATGGGGTGAACAATAGGTCTCCATTTAATACATTTTTCAAAATGTGAAAATTTAGAATGAAAATTCTCATTCAGAATTAACAGTTTACTCCATTGTAGAAAATTCTGACTGAAAATGACTAAAAAATTTCAAAAGTGTATCTAGGCCTTCTATAAAACAGGACAGTTACATGTGGACAGTAATGTATTCAAATGACCAAAAAAAAATTAAATTATTGTCCACATATTATGTTTTTTCTTCCTGTTAGTTTGGATGTTCAAGACCAGTGGCTTGAGGAAGATAGGTTTAAAAAAACCATTGACTTTTGCATTAATTTATCCTCATTATAATATTTAATGTTAATCTGTTCTTTAAAATGTGATGTATAATATGTGTTTATATGATGTCAATAAAATTATTATCCATATTATAATAGTATAAAATTCTCTATTGTTTTATCTGGGACCATAAAACCTACGATGGTCCTAGGTTTTATGATGTTCTTAAAATATTTAGTTGACTTTGGCTGATCTATAAGTTTGTTATTAGGCCATTCACAATTAATTCCGAGTTTCCTGTTGCAAGCTATTAAAAAAATAGGATGAGATGACTTTTAATTATTAATTATCTATAATTTTCTTTATTTATTATCTTGTTTTGACCAGGGTATGCTTTACATGTAATTATTTTACAACTTTTGTTGATTTTACATGTATGTGAAAGTGTAGCTAGCCTATGTAAATTTGTTATTGATCATCACGATTGATATGATAGAAGTCATGATCAGAATGTAGCGAATAAAAGTAACTAAAGCTTATTTTGAAAGAGAAAATAATGAATAAAAATAAAATAATTAAATATTTTGCAATTTTCAATTTTTGACGCGGGCGGTAACAGGAAAATCAGAATTAATTGTGAACGGCCTTAAGTGTAACTTATATTGCCCTAATAGTATACAGTTCTATCATTTCATAATTCAATTTTTGGGGGTTGTAAATTTGTTTGTCAGTGCATTATAGTTTTATGGGTCAACTTTTTGACTAAAATACATTCTTCATATGCACTCTGATTCATTTGTAACAAATTTCCATTTGAACATGTGTTAGTATAACACAAACAAATTTTAGAATTTGGTTTACTTCTCATATTTAAACATTGAAGTGTTGTGAACAAAATTCTAGATTTTCAATTGAAACAAAAACATGTAAAATGGTTAAAATGGCACAACTTAAGTTCTATCAACAATTATATACATGATACATGTACATGGGGGGGGGGGGGGCAGTCAAGTAAAATGTTGTAGGCAGGCTTGACCACAGATTTTTCAAAACACCCCAAAGGGTTATTGAAGCCAAAATATACCCTTTCACCATTTCACACCTTAAATGGCGATTTAACCAAGTGTCTTCACACTTGGGTTTGAAAAAGTATCCTATTTCTTGAAAATGGTTGGTTTTGATACCCTTAACGATGTCACCTGATTCACCCTTCCAATTCTCAAAAACAACCCTAATTCACCATTTTCTTGGTAATGCAAAATGATACTTGACCCCCCCCCCCCTCCCCCCTGGATGTACACCAACATGGCAAATATTTCTGTATTTACATTATTCCATGAATTGGAGTGGTAACTTGTTAGAATAAATATTGATAAGGCCAAGTAAAATAAATTGTGTGTTTCTCATTCAAGTTTTTTCAAAATTAGGCGAGGGAGGTCCTTATTTTTCTCAAATGTAGTATTTCTGTGTAAAATTCATATTCCAACAACTTTGTTTAACATTCTTAAATTGGAGAGGCCATCCAGTTGTTTTTGTTAATTCCAAATTATTTTACTCCTGGTTTAAAAAAGTGTAAAATGTGTTTGTAAATGATCATCAAACACTTTTAACAGTACTTATTTACAACAGTTTCAGAAGTAGAGCTATGGAAAAAAATAAAATAATAATAATAAAATGTTTCAAAATTGGAGTGGGCAGGGACATAAAACACATTTTTTTTAATTTGGCCCAAGTTGAACTCGTGATAATGCCAGGGGGTGGGGATGAGTTACACTACTTCTGATACCTGTGTGCTTTTAAAAAGCAATATTAAACAGGAGACCTGTTCCTTGGCTATCAAAATTATGAGTTTTGTTTCCTAGACAGGAATTTATCCGGGGGAGGGGGGGGGGTACTCAAATTTGGTTGGGTAGGGACATGCCTCTGGGAAATTTGGAAAGCCACCCATCCAAATACCAATTTTTAAGAAAAATACCAAATCTTCTAAATTTTTAGCCAAATTTAATCAAAAATCTCATTTTTTTCTGTCCAAATTTGCTATATTTTGAAAAAAAATTCTAACATTTTGCGAAAAAATGTCAACATTTGCAGCATTTTGAAAAGAAAACCCATCAAAATACCAAATTTATAAAGAACACCCATAAAAATACCACATTTTGCGAAGAAAAATGACTGATTGGAATACCAGAAAGCCTGATTTTGCTACCAGAATTTGCGGCACGTCCCCCCAAACCCTTTTGTACTAAGTAGCCCCCCCCTCGGGGAATTTATATATTAGTATCTCATCATGAAATTAAGTGCATGAACCAGTTGGCATCTCCAAAATTTTCCATTGGTTTGAATTTTGAGTTATAGTACAAAGCCTGCAAAATACCATTATTAAGAATTTCATCAGAAAATTCCAATAAGAAAACTCACATTTTCCAGACAGTTTCGACAGTCCTTTCTGCTGTCTTTCTCAGTAGATTGATCACCATCCACTGAGGAAGACAGCAGAAAGGACTGTCGAAACTGTTTGGAAAATGTGAGTTTTCTTATTGGAATTTTCTGATGAAATACTTAATTTAATTTTGTTCATTGTCATTCCCGCCAAATCTTTTCAAAAACTTGCAAAACACTGTATAGCGGGAAATTTTCGTTTTTTTTTTTTTAATTATTCTCGCTTTTTGCGGTTAATCAGTCAACCGTGAATTTTAAACCCCGCGAAAATAATGTTTTAACATTGACCTAAATATGAATAAACTTGAAAACGTGCATTTAAAACCCACTGAAGTAGCCAGAACTGGCTAAATCGAAAAAAAAAAAAAATTATCCCGCGAAAATATTCCGCTATACAGTACCTTTTTATGAACCTTTTTTATTAATTTGCATTTGGTTTTGATATTAATGATATCTTATTTTCAATTTTTCAAGTCTATAGACCCTTAGTGAGTGGTATTTGTTGGGTTCCCACACTCAATAATGAAAAAAAAGACATATCCCTTTATATGTGACGCGTTACATCAAAAGGTACAAGTTGTCTACCTTGGACAAAATTGAGATTTTTGTGTTACTTGTAAGAGGACAAAATAAGCTTTAAAATGATACATTGCTCGTGAAAATTGAAGTTGTAGTTTCGAAGTTATGATGAATAAAGACGGTTGTTTTCTTATTATTTTCTTTATAATTTACAAGCTTAATTGGCCTGTATCTCGAAACTTGCTTGGCCGACAACTTGTACCTTTTGATGTAACGCGTCACATATTATAGGTCTCAATGGCAGGAATGTTAATCCAAATAAAACTTAACAAAACTAGTGATTTCATTCACACTAAAAGTTCATTCTCATATGATAAATTACAACTTGTCCTGATCTGACCTGAGCGTCCTTGATTTGTTCCCTTTTTTATTTTGTTTTTAAGTTCTTTAATTTTGAGGTAGAAAATGTTACAGGGGCATTGGACAAAATTATTTGAGCAGTTTGAATTTATTTATGGTCATAAGAGTTTCAGATAATCAAATAAATTATTGTTTTGATGTTTTATTCTTAAATACATATTAACCATCGTCTTCCTAAGCCTTTTTCTGTAACACGTCTTCCTGAGGGTGGGTGGGGTGGGGGGTGTGGGGGTGGTTACCACCACCCCTGTGGTTTTGAACTTGGGACCCCAGAAAGTTATATTGTTTGATACTACAGCATAGGGTAGGGTCTCCTCTTTCCATTGATACCAAGATCATGAAAATCGGTCGAGGCGTTACGTAATTATGACGTCACAAAGTATTTCCGTACCGAAAAAAAAATAGACTTTGGGCAAAAATGGCCACTTTTTCAAAAAATCGTTATAAAAGTTCTAAATGTCCGATTTTCGTCTGGTTTTTTGCTAATAAATGAAGGAATCAACAATTCTAACATGTTCTGTAAGTTTCTAGTCAATAGCATGCAGATATTTTTCAAAATGGCGATTTAAAATTTTCCGAGGTGGCAACCCCCACCCCCTACCCGCCGACTTTGACGGGCTACCATAACCCCACCTTAGGTGGTACCCCCGATTTTTTTTCGTCAAAATGACCGCAAAGGATGTAAAAACAATTACCCAAATTTGGCATTAATGCCCAGGGTTGATTTTTTTTGCGTTTTGGTGCAATCGGCGATCATCCGTTAGGGGTAGGGGTGGTAACCACCCCCCCCCTTAGGAAGACGAGGGTTAAAGAGGGGTGGATCTTGTCCATAGTTTAAAGAGTTTTGTTTCAGCAAGAAAATTCTAACTTTCTGCTCTACTGGAAAGAAAGAAGAAATCTTTTATCATGTTCATGGTTGATTTGAATTATGCTTTTTTATGACTCACAGATTAGTAGACAGATTTTAATATATTAATTGCTCAATTTAAAGTATTTAATATATCAAATTGAGTATGAATTATATTAAAGGGATTTAATCCCAGTTCTTGAAATATCACCTTTTCCCACACTTAACGATTGAATACCAGAAATTATTCAAGACTGACCCAAGGCCACTTTTTTCAAAAATGAGTTATACACAGGAAAGATAACTAGGGTTACCTTGTGCGTGAAGGATTAAAATAATTCCTTACCACAAGTGCCCCAAAAGTCCTTTGATGTATTCAAAACTAGTCAAAATCCCTGGACTTGGGTCAGTGTTGCATATATATGTTGTTTTATTGAATGTATCATAAGTAGTCAAACCATGTTCTCAGCCAAAAATTAAAGGAAACTTTACACAGCAAATATGTGAAAATACTGTTCCCTCCCCCCACTGATTTTTTTCATTTTTTGGTTGCTTCAAAAATTTTCAAAATTCCACAAGACCAATTTCAGGCATGTTAAATAGTTGAATGTAGAAAGTCATTGGAATTATTATAACTAGGTCAACTAAAAGTATATCTTGAACCAGACTTTGTATATAAAATAACACTTGAACAGCTGTAATAGTAAATGATAGGGCAGAGGTTAATTAATTTTCAGACCTGTAGTAAATCCAGATATGCAATGGTAGGCGGAGTGTAGGAAGTGAGATTGGATATGGAAAATTAGACTGAAAGGAGCGCCTGGCTACAGAGTGGAGATCTGTAGCCATGGCGCGTAAGTTCAAGGGTATTAAAGGAGCCCTGTCCGATTGGGTCAGCATTTTTTTAAACTTTCTGAGATTTTGGTACCAAAATATTCCTCATATTTTTCTCATTACCCATGTGAAATTTTAGGGCTGAAATGTGTTGCATTTCTGAGATATAAGTGAAAATGTGCTAAGTATTACCGACACAGTAAAGTATAGGCAAGTGGACAATACAAAATTGCTTATAAAATCACAACAGGTGTTCCGATTTAACTGAAATTTGAAATTGAAACATATTAAGTGGTTATCTTTCTCTTGACAGTGAAAATTAAAATTTGTAAAATCGGACCATGTACCTTTAAGAAAATGGTGATCAAAGTTGGTATAGTTTGGTGATACATGAAAATATAGAAGTGGCCCCCCTGGGAAGTACTGTCACGAAACAAATGTGATTTCGCCTATTTGATTGTTCTGGTACATTACCTCCTGAATATTCAGTCAACTGTACAATTTCTTTGTTAAAGAACACCACACCCTCTGATCAGGCTTTTATGTTTCATCATAAACAAAATTCAGTAGAGAAACAATAATTATTAATATTACGTAATGCTTGTTTCCGCATGTTCTGTCAAGGTCTCCACGTGCGCACATTACCCCGTCATGCTATAGTTTTTGTTGCCTATAACACGTGGTTTTAACTTAGACTATGATAGAATTCTACACCACGAAATATGAAAGAGTCGGATCTATCCTATTGCAACCTGGGAATGGTTGGAATGTTAAACAACAAAAAATAACACATATCCCACAATGCAAAATTTCCTATGTGCGTCATATTCGTATAATTATCATGGTATTATCCTTGCATCCCCAATTGGATCGAAGGTTATTATAACGTATTACCTATTATTGTGCCTTTTGAATAACGGTGTACTGTGGGAAGGATCAGAGTAATAGTTAACCACTGTTGCTACGTCACAACTTCATAATTTTTCCAAATATTTGGCTATAAAAATCATACCAACATTCTGATTAACAAACCAACGGCTAAAATCTGTAATTATATAGGTTATCTACCTTCATGTGCGGATATATTCAGCGGATGATCTCTTCTGACCGAGATATTTCGAGTTTTATCCGTACCCAAATTTAGCTCTACCTAGGCGAAATCTGAAATAAGCTACCCACTAAAGTTTTTTGCCGTGCTGTGCACATAAATTTACCTACCGGTGGGGTGATGGCGTCAAGTTGATTGCCTTACCTTGTCTGAAAGTTCAGGAAAATGTCAACAAACTTCTCAATAAACCAGACTTTGATAGTGACTTGTAAATGCACTTTAAGCAATAGGCCTACTACTATAAAATTTTGATCAAAAATATTTATAGTAAAACAGCATAAAATGAAGGAATTTGCCTATCTAAAAGCATTTCAAGTGTATTTTGTCAAAAAATTGTTTTGCCACCAAAAAATAAATAAAAAGCGTATTCATGCTTTTCTTTACTGATACATCTAAAAATTAAAATTCAGGATTTCGAATTTAATTCAACAAATGGCCATAACAGAAAAAGTAGGCATATTTTAGCTAAATCATTTGGAGGGTATGTATCATTATTTACCCAAAAGCAAACCCAAAAAGCTAAAAAATCAAAAGTGAAATCAACCTCGATCGTGGTCAATCTTAGTCTAAAAGCTAGAAATCCAATGGCATTTTTAAAGGGTGTGAATTAACAGGGTTTATTATATCAACCCTGTAATACTCAGAAAACTCATGTTTAAAAAAAAATCATCTTGATTTCTGAATTTTAAATGTGTTTGCACTATTCAGTAGGTACAAATCCCAGGGGGGGGGGGTACTCAAGTTTGGTTTGGGTAGAGACGTGCCTCTGGGAAATTTGAAAAGCCACCCATCCAAATACCAATTTTTAAGAAAAATGTACCCATCCATATACCAATTCTTCTAAATTTTGAGCCAAATTTAATCAAAAATCTCATTTGTTTGTCCAAATTTGCTCTATTTTGGAAAAAATTTCTAACATTTTGAGAAAAAATGTCAAAATTCGAGGCATTTGACGCAAATTTCAAAGAAAACCCATCAAAATACGAAGAAAAAGGACCGATTGGAATACCAGGAAGCCTAATTTTGCTACCCGAATTTGCGGCACTTCCCCATAACCCCTTTTGTACTAAGTAGCCCCCCCCCCCCCGTGGGTACAAATTATCTGCACACTTCATCAAATTTTGGAAAGTCACAGCAACACTTTTAATTAAATGCTTAATCTAAAGTATTTAATATCCTATTCAATTGAGTATGGATTATATTAATTCTCATCATCTTTATATATTGTCATAAATATATAAATATTTTTCCAGCTAGTGACCACCAGAAACAATAATTATGTCAGATATTTCCTCGTTTTAGTCAACCATTGATAATTTTTAACATTATTTATTCAAACTGGAATGTTGTAATAAAATAAAGCTGACTAGTCTATTTTGTATTTTGTAACACAGTTCAGACTTGGGAGATTGGAGCAACCCAACATTCTACACATGCATGACCAAACATTGGTGGCCTTTTAAATTGTATATTTAGGGTTTTGACTTCGGAGCCATTAAATAGGTTTGTTTTCAACCAATAGCCGAAATGAGTTGGCAAATACTGTAAAAATAACCATTTCTTTTTCAAAATTTGCAAAAAGAGCAAGATATTCATCTATTTTTGGTATATTAAAAATATAAAAATAAATAAATAAAAAATATTTTGGTTTATATAGGATATATAGGATAGGCTTGCCAATGATTTTCAAAAAAAAAGTGTCTCAGAATCATTAAAGCAATACTATAAGATTTTGGTCAAAAATGTTTCATAGTAAGAACAGCATAAATTGAAGGAATATAACTATCTAAAAGTGTTTTCAAATGTATTTTGTTAAAAAAAATTGTTTTGCCACCGAAAAATGGATAAAAAGCATATGTATGCTTGCCTATACTAATACATGTGGAATTAAATTCGGGATCCCGAATTTAATTCAACAAAAATGGCCATAACCGAAAAAGTAAGCATATTTAAGCCTAATGATTTGGAGGGTATTAATATTTACCCAAATCAAACTCAATTAGCTAAAAAAATCAAAAGTCATGGGTGACAGGGGGCGCATCATTTTTAACACTTTATAGTATTGCTTTAATGTCTGCCTACTTAATTGCGCAAACACCTTTAAAAGTCAGAAATCAACATAATTT
>JXSR01S005331.1:34227-57053 GCA_000969725.1 Ophiothrix spiculata | reverse complement strand
TTGCATGAACTAACCGGTATTGCTTGTGACGTAATGATTGGCAGATCAATTTTAGCTGATTATGTTTGCTTGGCGACAGATGGCGCTATGATACATCAGAAATAAATTAAGATCTCAAAACGTCGTGAGTTGATGACTAGTGTCCATATTGCATGATATCAACCAAGCAGTCAAGCATGTCAAGCAGTGTTAGACAGTATCAGGTTTTAGGCTTGGCCTCCAATTACCTGTGGTCACCATTGCCTACGCTTACCCTGAGGCTTTAATTCACTGATATTCTTGGAACAGGAACAGTGAGATACCTTTGAGCTGCGATCATGTGTTTCACCTGTCGGAGGCCTACATGCATTTTTTCATTTCAATGACATTGTATTTGTGACCGTCCAGCCCGTATGAGCAGTAAATGCCAGAAACTTTTTTTGCGCTACAGGTGAAAATACATATCAAGGTCATAATTTGCCGAAATTGATTTTTTGACAGATTCACAATCCTACTGCTTACTACAAAATACCAGCAAAGTTTCATTTCAAGAAAATGATAGGAAATGTGAAATAAATTGGCATATTTTTAAGACGATCAACATAAAATATAGGGCTTATTAATCTTTGAACGCGTTTATCTCAATTATACGTTTTATTCCCTGACAACCTTTGACAGACCATAACTTGACTTCTGGAAATCGTGTAAACTTCATTAAGGTGTCATTTTAATCCTTAAAGCATGGTCTTTGAAAATAATTAAAAAATGACAAGAGCTGGCATTTACTGCTGTTATGGGCTGGACGGTCACATTTGTAAAATGACAGTCATTTTTATTCATTTCATTGTTATTTTCCATTCATTTTTATGCTCCCACCATAACTATACATAATACACACTTTCCTTTCTGCAACCCTAACAACTATTTCCTCCTCTTTATTTGCTTGTCAGTTCTTCAAAAATAACTGAAATTATTTTTGTAAAAACGAGCATTTACAAAATAAGTATATCCACCCACTTCGAATTTCAGGTAATACAGATCTGTATGAATCAAACATGTCACATGTAACTTGGTCTCATTTTCATCACTAAAGTTCTTCAATTTGCTTAAATATCAATATTTCTCTGGCATATTTAAAACACTTAATAATAACATAGAAATAAACTTTGACATTGTATGTAAATAGTACTTTACGTTCGCATATTATATGGTATTTGATAACAACAATGTTTACACATCTAAACATATCATTTTCAGGTATATCTTTAAACGTGTCCTAAGTCATGAATACCAAAAATGGATTATACGGAGTGATTCAAAATATTGAGTAATATAACCAACTTTTCAACAACTTGATAATTATAATGTGGTAAGTTACATTATAATGAACTCGTCATGAAAGCAATGAACCCATTCATAATAGCGTTTCAGGTACAATTATTATGCAAAAAGAATACAGAATAAAAGTATAATTACATTTTATTTATTACACGGAGTCGCCACTGACCTTTTTGTGGATAAGCAATTTCTAGGAGCATTTACGTTTATAATTATTATAATTAACAGAATAAACATTTCACGTATTGTAAAATATCATTTTACTCTATTTCAATATCTGTTTTGATGTATTTCAGCTTTTCATAAATTGCAAAAAAAATATTTTACTCAATTTCAAAATCGGCTTATGATATTTCAGCTTTTCATGAATTGCAAAAAAATCATTTTACTCAATTTCAAAATCGGCTTATGATATTTCAGCGTCAATATCAACTGCACTTTATTTATGTTTTATTAATACAATTATAAATAAATATTCATTATGCATTAATAGCTTCCTACTTTGCTTGATATCAATGTTACTTCGGTTACTATTAAGCAGAACGATGAATTAATGTGCTGTTGGCGAAATTTAACTTTTAGAATTCGTGCATTATTCAGCAAAATGTATATTTTCCTGTTCCTGATGGATCAGAGCAAGGTCAATTTTAGTCTGTCCATTTTAATTTGACTGTACTTTGTTCATAAAAACATTGAACTTTGGAGTCATTTGTTGGACCTTTTTTGAGGTTTTTACTTACCTCTTTTCCCTCATTTCTGTTTGCCCTCGCATTCTTTTCCATTTTATAGCTTCAATTAGGGTAAAATAGACTGAATGCTTAATATGCCATGGGATGTATTGGCTCACATTATTATTGTTTTAACTTTAATTGCGTAATTATGTTTACGTATGTTTAACATTGTATTTGGACAATTCACACGCGGAGCGGATCAAAAACATGTTTATTTTGTTTATCTGAAACCAGTGACAATGGCACTGAACTTTAGTTCAGTTATCGCGGTTTTTTAGCACAGTCTACTCTGTAAAACAACAACACCTTTATCATGTGTATGTTGTTATTGTTTTAATAGAAGAACGACCTTATACAGCCAGGGTATTCGTGTTTGTAAACCTATGATATCATCATTACAGTTTCTGTTAGCTTCTGTTCGACTATTACCATTCCTGCAAGCCTGCATTCCTGTATAAAAATTAAGTGCTTTTATAAATACAGTTTGAGTTTTGGCTTCAGCATTCTCCGCCTTCAGATAATAGTAACGTTATATCAAACCGTCTAAGAAGTTCGTTTAAATTTTGTTATAAAAATCTATACATAACAGAGGTAGATGTGCTAATACATAATTATGTTCTATACAGACGTCTGAGGTGCAGCATCCGCTCAGACCTAACCTCAGCATTACCACAATGATTACGTGCCGATTAGCACGGGTTTTT
Source organism: Ophiothrix spiculata (assembly GCA_000969725.1). Classification (NCBI taxonomy): domain Eukaryota; kingdom Metazoa; phylum Echinodermata; class Ophiuroidea; order Amphilepidida; family Ophiotrichidae; genus Ophiothrix; species Ophiothrix spiculata. The sequence goes on along the minus strand of JXSR01S005331.1, from coordinate 54,301 downwards.
TTTCTTCAAAGCGCCTTAAAATTCTCCATGCTTCAATCCAAGAGGAGGTTGGGCATGACAAATACGCCTTATATATTAAGGTCAATTTTAAATACGCATTGAAGCCAATGTTAAGCCCATATTTTCTTAGAAAGTACATTTTGCATCATATTAAACTGTAAAATTATTTTAAAAAATAAAATCCGTTGGGAGCCGGAGCTACCCCGCTAGTTACCATGAAATACAAAATAAAACTAAAGCCGTTACCGTTGTGTTGCTTTCCTTAATCTTTTAAGGCTGGTTCACACTAAGACGATTTCATAACGGGTGATGACGAATGCGAGTCCGACGTAAAGCAACGACAACACACTGCAGACTACGGGCAGCTTACGGTGGCTAGCGAATTAGTCAGTGTCAAGTGACGCAAACACTAGATTATTTGCATGGAAACTCAATTTGAAATCTGCAGCTTAACGTCACTTGTTGTTACCCGTTATTCGTTACAGTATGAACCTGCTTTCAACTGTGTACGCAGGAACTCTAAAACGCCGAACTGTAGATAGTTAAATAGATATGACGTCATATTCTCATCCTGTCAGTGGTATTCTGTTCAAGTAACCCGAGAAGAAATCGAGTACAATTCTAGTACAAAAAATACTAGAATTGTGCTTAAAGTGTACTCGGATGATGTTCCAAATGTGCACATTCCAATCTTGTACTAGAATAATGTACTCGATTTTCTTCATTGAATGCACACCTGTTGTCGAGGACAATAGAGTGGAACTATGCCGATGAAATAGTGTCTTTGAATGTTGCATGTTGCATGCAAGCCGACAACTACTATTGGCAATTATGTCAATCTAAGAAACATTTTGGACGTAAAATACTTGTCCTTATAGCACTGAATTCCTATCCGAATAATATTTTTCTTAAATAAAAAGTTTATTAGATCATCTACCAGATTTCTTTTTTCTCTTTAATTGAAGTTTGGTAATACAAAAGTTGGATTTCAAAAAGACTAACTTTATGTAGTTTCATATCAAAATGATTTGACGTTAAGATAATCATGTGCTAAATGTAACTTGCACTTGTTTATCTTATCATGTTCATCGGTTCAATAAACGAAAATGACAACCTGGCCTTCATAACTTTAAGCGAATGCTTTTCAACCGGGAAAGATATAAATAATTAAAACATATCAGCATGTTCCAACGAGCATGATCTAGATATAATCTATCTAACAAAATTATGCGATACTTATACTTTAACATGCTGATTCAGCATACATTTCTTTATAAATTACGTGTTGTTAGTTAAATCTTTGTCAAGGTTAATTCTACTGTTATGGGCTATATATTTTGCTTTAAACTCGACTGCTTAAACAACTTGAGCTGTAATTTGAAATTATTTGAGACTATCCTAAACCCTTATATATTTGTTTATCTTGAACTTTATTTGTGGTATATATTAAGGCACATAGTGCAATAAAACAAAAGAAGATGATATCCTAATTTAGCATGATTATACTCTTGACGTAATTAATTTTCTACTTCACTTGACGTTGTAAACAGGGACAACACGTGCGACTCAAAATCATTGGGTTCATGCTTCTACTTCAACAAACTTATGGGCAAGGGAAAGGTTGCGATAAAACTGTCAATTATCTTAATAATTGGTGATATTATATTACAATTAGCTAATTTCTAAGTAAACAATATTTAAATAATCGAAATAATTTTCACATTTTTTTGCAGAAACTGATTACTCAAAAGTAATTAACCTATTTATATTTTGGGCAGAAGTTGGTCAATATAACAAATAACCAGGTCTAATGCTCTCCTTTAATTAAAGAAAAAATTGAACTTAAAACTATTTCATATCAGAATATTCAATAAATAATTTTGCATCGTAATTGTCGGGGGATTTATATACATGTATTTATATGGTCTTTGTGTAACTGCCAGTACAAATAAATTGGTTCTAGCCAACATGCCGTTCAAAAAAACGCGGTATGCATAATATGTGCAATAATTGTAGACGTATAAAAGAAAGATATTTTCATTAAACATCAATTTTTACTCCATTCAACTCCCATGCTAGAATGCATCATATTGAAGTCACCCATTATAACTTTGTCATACAAACTAAAAATGCAGCATTTGCAATTATAAAATATAACAGATATACCTCCATTTATCGTCCTGTATCACTTTCATACTAAAATGGTATAATTATGTTGACATGTTTGATATGATAGTTACTGCCTTAAAAAGACTAACCTAGCTTAAAAATGTAGCAAAACCAAAAAAGTTGGGTTTTTTTTTTAAATCAACACAGAAATGGCTAATATTGAACGAGAATCAATTTTTAACTTATCATTATGAGATGGTTGTGTGACTATGTCCAGTGTTTTCTAAATCCAAAATTTGTACCTCCGATAGATTTACCAGTTAAAGATTTATCAAAGCTTCTAAAGACATTTTTATATAAATTAAAAGAGGAACAATTCAATCGAAAATTAAAAACAAAAAGATATTTAAAAGATTTTAAACTAGCAACACTGTTTTCACACTATTTTCTCTTCGGAGTTGGCAAAGAATTGCATTTTGCTTCCAATATTCGACAAATTAACATTTGAAAACTACTGGTAGTTTACATTACTATGAACATGTTCTATCAATTCATGTAAAAATGATGTAGCTAGGGCGCACCATTAGATTTCCAGGGGGAGCAGGAAGTTGAATTCTTTTTTCGCGCCCCATTCAGGAGCGATTTTTTTCTGGAAATTACTGTTTTTCTGCCTATTTCATGTTTGGGGGGGGGGGGGTTCTTCTGCCTGTGTAGGGGGATTTTTTTCCAAAAACCTTATTACCCCCCCCCCCCCCGGGAAATCTAATGGTGCGCCCCTTAGAAAAGTAGTGGGACGAATCTAGGCCAGTTCATTTAAGTTATCAAAGAACAATGATCGTCTGCTCAATTTTACAAAAAGTAGCGTGCGCATATTCTGAATTACCCAAACTGCGTTTCGACAATGTGGCTCACAACAAAACCAAAAGTTGTTCAATTGCAATACCTGTCTGTAATTAATGTAGACTAAATTTAGGTATCTAACAAACGTATATTACACAATTATTTGCACAATTACACATAATTATTTTGCAAGAAACAATCAGTAGTGAATCACTTAATTTTTACAGGTATTCCAACACAACATTCTCACGGCTATATTGTGTTTTTACACACAGGCATAACAACGTCATTTGTAATTTAATACGGAGGCCAAAAACAATATTTTCTATTGTTTATTCATTATCTAAAAACACAATAATTAGTATGTGTGGGTAAGTTTGTGTCCGTGTCCCGTTAATGTTGACAACATTTCACATTATGGACATCGGTAATGTGTAGATGAGTTTTTGTATTATACAATACAGTTAATGTGGCATTTGGTCATTGCTATTTTTGACGAGCTTGGACGATAAAATATATCATTAAATGGTTTATTTTTTTTCACATGGACTTTGATTAATAAAGGTAATTAATTGTTTCTTCTTTCTTTTAATACCCGCAAAGGATGTTAAGTAAAACAGATTACCTAAATGTGTACGGTCAGTTTCTTTAGCGTTTTTACGCTGCGGGAAACAGACACACATCCCACACACACCCCTGGGTAGTCGAGGGTTAAAGCATTAAATTGATTAACTTTTCTATTATACGACACATCGTTGAAAGAAAGTATCAGAATTAAACGACATTTTAAAGTCCTTTTTAAATCGTAAAAGTCATAAACTATTTCACAAAATTCGGTAAATGTTTCAAATTTTGTTTTTCACACCTTACACGGTATTCCCTAAGGAGTCCTGTCAATTAACACATATCCTGGCCAACTTATGATCGCTGAAAAACGGTTTTAATATCATGAAAATTTTAGACAGAACATGATTAAGGAAAATGAGTTATATAGGATTAAACTGAAAACTTAAATTAGGTCACATTTACATCAAGTATCCAATTGAATTCGTTTGCTTCTTTGACGATGGGATAATGTTTCCCTCCTGATGAAGGATTTTCATTGATGAAAGATATATGCACTTTTGGGACTCGTTAATTAGACCTACAGGACGGATCAGGGCTTGGCCTAAAGGGCAGAGCACACGTCTGCCATTTTCAAAGTCGGTATATATAGTTTTGCTATGATGAATATAAAAATTCAACTTGAAATCATTATACCACGTGAATCAAAAAAATTGAAGCAAACTATCGAGATCTATACTTTCAAATGTTGTAAGTACGTCTCTTTTCTATCCGTTCCAATGGGATTTACACAGTTAAGCAAGGTATTGCATTTATCATATTATGGCATTAGTAAGCAAAGAAATGAGTTTTGTCGCCATTATCTACATAACTGAAATTATTTGTTGAACTTGCATTGTAAATGAAGCAATATTAATCATGACTAAAACATTTCATAAATCAGTTAGTCCAGTTAATTGCATGATTAACAATTTAATATTGCAAAAATTAATACTTAAAAGACATAATTTATGGTCAACATTGTCAAATGAGCTAAAATCGGGATTTGTATAGAAATAGGCCAGGAAACATAAGGCCTGAATCCTTTTTTCTCCTAGAGATGCAAAACAAACAAAATATTTTGTTAAATGACATTTATAAAGTCTTTTAACCATGGTACGTAGTTTAAAAATCAGGAAAATCCAACACCGAGTTGACAAAGACATGAAATTGTACATTCTAATATGCATTGATAAGTACAAGTTTAATGTGTATAAATCCAATTGGAATGAACGAAAAAGATGTATGCTTATATAATTGGTCATATCTTGCTCTTTTTTCAACCGATTTTTACCATTTTTTTTTCTGCATTTGAAAGTATATTAAATTTGCTTTACTGTATTAACAAAAAAATATGATTTGATGCTTTTTTTTTTATCAAGGTCAGGGACATCTTTAATCCGTGCACAACTTATTTTGATTCACGTGGTACATGTAAGATCAATGGATATTTGTAACGCCGAATAACATCAAAACGCATCGACTTGTTTTAGGTATGGTTTATTTCGATTGAAAATGCGCTAAATACGTTCAACCTCTTACATGCGGACCGAGCAATCATGACTGTTTATGTTTTCGTACGTTTTCCAGGATATTAACTATGATTACTTTTAAACCAGACCTCATTAAATTACCAATTTCAAAGAGTACCTACATATCAGTAGCCTAAAGTTTATACCAAAAGAATGAAAAAGATTTAACCCCTACTGCTGTATTCAAATATCAGATGGTGTCAGGCCATGATTGGTTGATAACATTAAAAATTCTCATATGTACGAGGGGGTATTAAAAAGTTTCAAAGATCACTAAGAAAAAATACATCCAGGAACATAATTTTATTATGTGATCATTAAATCATCTTTACATAGTCACTGTGCAAAGTAACACATCTCATTCACTTAAAACCTACTGTCCAAAGACCGATTTTGCAGAGGTTCTCTTTTAGCCAAAAATTCATATTATTGTATTTTGCTAAAATTAATATTTACAGGTCGGCCATGCTTTATTACGTCATAATGAAGTGATGTTATGACCGATTTCCATAACTGTGGTATCAATGAAAAGAAGAGATTCTAACCTATACCATGATATCAAACATTTAATTTTTGGGCGTATCATCATAGAATTACTAGACTGTAAACCTTCAAATGTTTGGATTTAATTTTGCCACATATCTTTGATTTCTCCATTTAGTTTATATAGTTAGCGGAGGCAGGTTGTTGACATCTGTCGACAACCGTAAAGAAAGTATAAATGCCATTGATATCATTTTTGCACCATAATGTACACAAGGACAAGTGACCATTCTGACAAAAGTTCATCGATATAGCTTTTTTCCTTCTTGGTGATCTTTAAAACTTTATGATACCCCCATGTATAGCCATTACGAAGAAGCTTGTCATCAAATCGTTTTCATGTATCTTTACCCATTTTTATAGGCAATAAATAAAATTACATAAATAAAATTCAGAGCCACAATCTCAAACGAATATCCCACTTCCATTTGTTTTTATTAGTAAATATGGTTAACCTATTTAAGAGGCACCCCACGAGTTTTAAGTTATCTACCAGATATTGATGTCAGAAAGGAAAACCTACATAATGTAAGTATCAAGTCGAGTATAAATATAGCCAATGAAATGGGCAATGAAAAAAAGTAAATTTGTTGATAAGTGTTGCAAAATTGTGCATCAGTAAATTTAAATATTGTAATTATCCAAATATAATCAGTTTACTTTATTTTGAACTTAGAATAAGAAAAATTATCTAATGTACAAAAGTGCTATCAAAGTAATATCTAATTTTTATTATTATTATTATTATTATTATAAGCATTTATATAGCGCCCCACAAAGAACGGAGCGCTTTACAAGAACAAAAATACAGAAACAAAACATGAGAGCAGCAAAAATTAATTTTCAGTATTTTTTTATTGTATATGGAATTGTGTTAACTTTCTATTGAAGTTATGATTATATGTTTAAATGTTCGATGCAAATTCAAATAAAATATTTTTAAAAATATTAAAGTATCAAGTCAAATAAGGCATTACGTCCGAACGCAGCTGCTCATACTAATACTAGACATTCGCTGTAGGCGCTAGGCATGGGGTTATCGGGTACTAGAATACTGTAACAGTTGGTAGTGTTCTAGGGTGGAACATTCGCAAAGTGGACCCATGGCTTCACAGGCTTGACATTTAATGTGAAATATATTTTATACATGTATATTCCAAACCGTGCACAATAATAATGGATTAAAGAAATTTGATTTTCCAAATTTTCCTTCATATGTTAACTGGACAGTTGATTTTGTACAGGGTTGATCCACACGCTGCTCGTAATGATTTCTCAATTCATTCAATATTTCTCTTTGTCTTCAATCTCCATGGCATACAGCATGCTGTCCAATTGTGAAGGGTATCTCAGCAAATGTATATTTTTTTATATTTCCACACAGTTTTAAACGAAACTTAGCAGGTGTTTTTAGAAATCATAAATATTATGAATATGTAAAAAATAGTCTCGTCAAATCAAGAATTTTTTTAGTATTTTTACAAGTAGCACGCTTATTGTTTGAAACATAAATTGCTTGTTTGTGCTATATTGAACACAGTGTCCTCTGTATCAACTCTTGAAACTTGTAAAACGTGCCTATAGAACCAGTTCGTTACCAAAATAGCAAACATACGTAGCTATGTAAACAAGTATTTTGAGGTTTCATGCCCAGGACAGCATGTCATTGCCTTCATAACCACCGTGCACCAACTAATTAATAGTCTTGTATGACTGTGAATATAAACACTAATAACATTGCATTTGAAGTTAGTAGCTATATAGAAAAATTAGAAAATCTCTCAACCAGTCACATATACTTCATAACCAGGTTCATAACATAAGCAAGAAACTAACTATCATGACGCATGATTAGGGCTTTTAAGTTTCATTTTTGATCATGTTATTAACATGATTAAATCATTTGAAGCAGATAAACACTTCAGAAGAAATACAAATGGGTCGGTTCATTGTGATATATCGGATTCAATCCCAATGTCAACCTAAATCCTTGATCAAGATCGACATTCATGTGTGAAAATTGGGTCAAAATCCACGCAAATGTGTGAAAATGGGATTAATCCTAGATCCAGGTGGAAATGATGTATGATGTGTGCAAGCCAAGCATCGTTTTTACTTCTACTTTGTCAAAACTTTCTGCTTTAGTGTGTTTAAAGGTTTTGAGGTAATTATTCAAGCAAAACATGATTTCACTACTGATTATTTACTGATGTTGATATATTTACACAATATATCTTTTAGTCAAATACGGCACTACCACTTCTTCTTCTTCTTCTTCTTCTTCTTCTTCTTCTGCTTCTTCTTCTTCTTCTTCTTCTTCTTCTTCTTCTTCTTCTTCTTCTTCTTCTTCTTCTTCTTCTTCTTCTTCTTCTTCTCATTCTTCTTCTTATTATTATTATTCCTTTTCTCCTTCCTCTTCTCCTTCTTCTTCTTCTTCTTCTTCAGAATAAGGGCGATATACATATTATTGATTATGGTTAATTATCGATTTTTAAAGATTTGGTTGAAAATGATAAGTAAAATGTTTGTATGCTTTTTTGTATATTAAATAACAGTTTGGCCCTCCTACATCTTGCAATAGAGTTTTTATGAATAATAGGGTAAGTATCTTGCTCAAGGACACTACACACGCCGCCCACCGGATTCGATTATCGCCTGATGACTAACAGTTGGGGACTTATCCGCTAGGCCACGCATGTCCCTTTTATGAATAGCGCCAGGGTTTGAACCCAAAAGAAATGTCCATTTCTATTGGGTTCAAACAGCAGTGGGCTGGTGCTACTGCTGTAAAGACAGTCAGCTGTTTTAATGACACATTTTACATTAGAACTATTATAGTAGACACTTCAGGTAATTTTTAAATTATGAATCAAATTGCTTCAAATGATTTTTAAATAAAAGCAGGTGATCTAAAGAATCCAAACCCGTTTGAATTTTTCAAATCCGACCTTCCGTTGCAAAGTTATGAAGGTTTTTGTATAATTAATTTAACTAATTTTGGAGACCGCAGGATAGGGGATAAATCTTTTAGTTTCTTTATTTTCGCCAAGCAAGGTCACGGCACCAATCCAGTTACACCTCTTGTCAATACACATAGTAATTTGGTCAATATTTTAATTGTCTGAATGTATATTACACACACAACAGGTGTTATTTTGCAGCTTTTTGCGCCCACACATGCGCGGGATGTTTAAAGATGATTAGTTCCGCATGATAAAGAGCTGATCAAAATTGCTTTAGGCGGAAGAACAGGCGCAGAAATTACACCCAAACAGTCATTATTTTTGCCGCGTGTTGTTTATTTACATTTGATTTAACAGATATATTAAAAAAAAATCTTGAGTGTGCATGGATGTCCACATAACTTGTACTCAACTGAAATTCTCTTTTCTTCACTTCCAAAAAAATTGGCAAACCTTTGTAAAATCAATAACTCTGCAACCACAGATCAAAATTTTTTAGTACAAATAAGTGGCTGTGCATGGACAAAATCATCTTCCTGATAACATATTCTTAAATAAAAATGGTCTATCATATTGCGCGGAACTCAGAAAAACATCTGAAAACGCAGGTGAAAACGTATCTAGAAACACTTTATGTCAGTATCAAAACAAAACTATCAAGCCCACTTAAAGTCATGCCTGCTTGAATATGAACTATGCGTCAATGTATTTGTGTGTCAGCGGTGTGAAAAATCAACGTTCTCCTGCCAAGTAATGGGTAAATGAAGTATCTAATTATAGACCAAGTCAAAATTTATTGGACAATATAAATTAAAATGCATGGTGCAGGTTACATTTACAGGTAATGGGGCCCTGCACTCTGGATTTTTTGTTGTCACTGTCCAATACATTTTCGATAGGCATGCAAGGTAGTTTATACTAGTGCGGGTAACCATGGTAACAGTGTACAAAGACCTACTGTATTTCTTCGGTGTTGCCAATCAAAAGGTCTCTACATATTTACCAAATTAGCAACGTCGTGTCACATAGAATAACACTAATATCATTGATGTTATCATGTCAGTATACAAGGTAATCGGAAGCAATCGGAAGCAATACTTAAGTCATCGGCTTGTAATTCATCGGCTTGTTTGTTGCTCTTTAGGTCAAACCAATCTACAAAACAAGAAATGTCTTTAAAAAGTCGACGCCTCCGGATGATAAAAAGTAATCCAACAAATTCCTTTACTTAAACAAAAAAGTCCACTTTTGTTGCATTTTTAGAAACAAACAAATAAACAAATAACACTTTCTCACACTATTTTCTCAGAATCAGGTGCGTAACTAGGTTGGGCGAAGTGGGTAGGCCCACCCTGAAAAAAAATCGGGAAAATAACATAAGTCTGTATAGACAGAAGTATTCACAGTGAAAAAGGCGAATTTTGTATTTTAGCTTCGTTTTCATCTCATATCATTTATGAAAACCATAGAACACATAGATTACTGTTGAGAAAATCAAGGAAAACGGGCAATGAGACAAGGCCCTCAAAGTTTTTGACCGACTTCTGCTATACGCATTCTTTAACTTATACCTGTTGTTGTTGAGGAGTTCTTCAATTCATAATAACTGCTTGAAATTATGAAATATATCAGAAGAATATGCATTTCAAAGTTCTAAATGGCAGAAACGGGACTGGGAACAGACTGCTATTTCATGTACAGGTCACACTCTTCTAATATATACATTGGACCGGTGGTTTTACGTTCCCTCTGAAGGACGACCATCTCTCGTGAAATATTTGCCCAGCTCTAAAGGCGGTGTCACACATCACCGTATAGAGCCAAAGCGTATGAATAACGTACAAGTTTAGGCTATACGGTGGCTAGAGGTCATATACGGTGAAGAAATCCGTACAATAAACGTATTGACTAACGAACATGAAACGAATAGACTGTACGATGACCGTAAGACTTGCGGATAAGAAGCGGAAAAGTTGTCTCGTCTCACTGAACAACGCCGAATGAGAACCGGACGTGTGCCGTACTAAACGAATAAATTAAGTATATGAGGCACGTATAAAACGAATTAGTAACGTACAAGTAGGTACAGAGACAGTCGCCAAGGTAGATCCCCACTTGAAAATCATACCTCTTCACACTTTCCGGTTTTTAAGTTTCATTATAATGTCAAAACATGACAACATACTCAACGTACGCAAAACGCATTCCCACCGGATCCGGATACCGAATACATAACGAACATCACCGTACAGTCAAAACAGTGTACGTTATTCGTACGTTTTCGTCAATACGATGATGTGTGACAGCGCCTTAAACACTACATGTAAGTGACGGGTAAGATCGAATATCTGACCCTATGCTCCCATCAAGTCGGATAAAGAAATCTTGGCAAAGATTCCGAGATTCCACTCCAGTAAAGCAACCTTTCCTGGGAATCGAACCTGGTCCCATTGCGTGCAAGGCGAGATCGTTAACCACTAAACTGCACTACGGCACCTGTTATTTATTTATTTTTGTTTTGATTTTACTTTCGCATTTTACTGTCAGTATGCTGAAGGTCACGAAATTTGGTGACTTATAGTACGGCATTTATCGCATACTTGCAATGAACATGATGAAGGTGGTAACGTATCCCTAACATTTTGTCCATATACAAGCGTGGGAAATTTAACAAGACTAGCACTGTTCGATAATTTCAGATTCAGATTCAGATTCAGATTCATTTATTTCCATAAAAACACATAAAAATACATAAAAATAACATAGAAACAGAACAGAATTATGGAGGAAAGGACCGGAAGGCCAATGAGGCCTGTTAAATGTCCTTCCCTAGATATACAACAAAAAGTTATAGACAAAATAAATACCTGACAGCACAACTACTCAAACAAGACTACAACAGTGACGTGCTCAAAAACTTACTTATAATTTTGAATAATATTTTGCTTAAGTTGATTTCGAAATTGTTTCACATTATTGCTATTTTTTATTTTACATGATAATGAATTCCAAAGGAGAGGACCATTTGTACGGATAGCTTTCTGTAAAGAACGTGTTATAAAGTATACTTACATAAGCTTACAACCACACTAAACGAAACAATAATATTGTCATTGCTGTAAAACATTGACTGATTGTGAAATAACAATTTCATTATTCAAACCGTTCAAATTCAGGGGGAATTTATTTTTATTTTAGTTTGGTAAAGTGAACTACGGCAAGTTCTGCATTGACACTTATAATTATCAAGAGATGCAATTTAGCAACTAATTCGGTACTGAAGTCAATTTTAAACCGGGTTTTTTCATCTTGTTTTAAGCTGTTTGCCTAATTCGTATCCTTTTCTACTTTTTTAGAACATTGAATAAAAAAAAGTCTAGATTTGTTAGTTTTTTGCTTTAATTGAACACAACATGATAATACAAACCAAGTACTGTGCGTGTATTTACGCTATGCTGAAGAAGTACATGTATATTACAAAAGTTACATATGTATTTTTATAAAGTAAAATAGCCTAGGCAATTATTATTATGAGTGAATTAGGTTAATGTATAATTAATAACATAAGTTGAGACATTTTTACAAGAACCTTTTAATAGTATATATTACGTAACGCTTCTAAAACATTTGCCTTACTCATTTTGGAAGAAAATATGTACCTTCATTCTCAACAGCTAATCTTCATTACGTACATGTACATTAAGCCCGTACGTGGATAGTTCCAAACCAGAAAGCGTGATCCCGTTATCTGGTTGATAATCGGATTACACCTAACAAACTTGACAATAGATGAAACGAACTGATCACCACACAAAAGTGTTGCACTAACTGTTGTCAGGTGATGTGCGTGATCCAGTAACTGGGTGAGTTACGTAATTACTTCGATACTGTCTAGCAATTTTGTCACTTCGTTTTACACTGATAAAATTTGAATAGAACTGAGATGTGGGGTATTCCAGGCCGGTATCGGGTATTTCGGGTGTGATTCACATAGGGGGAATCTGAGCGTCATGCAGTTTTGTCAAAGAGCGAGTTAGGGGAAAATAGTAGCATAACTATTAAAACTGAAGTGCATAATGTGTTTTAATGCATGAGGGGGGGGGGGGGTTCCATATGGACCCTGGATTTTGATCGCTTTAAAACAATGTTCTCCACATTATTTATCTTTAAAACTGTACACAGTGATACACCAATTAAGTGCAATTCATATGAAACAAAAAAAAAAAAATCTGTCATTCCGTTTTAAAATGGCGGCCAGATATCTAATTTGCGTCAAATTTTCATTTTTTCCGAAAAATTTACATCCAAAAATTCGAAATCTGCTTTCCCAAAGAAATTTGGCTCATAATAGCAGATTATAATTACAAATATACATTGCTGAAATTAAAATTCAAAATAGTTGTTTCATTTCGGATTTAGGGATAAAACAAAATTTGAACAGCGCCATCATTTTACCAGTTTATGCTAATTATCTCAAAAATGTCGCGACCGATTTGATTTTTTTTACACCAAAACATACACAACCCCTACTCTGACAATAACATAAAACAGTTTTATTGGGTTATGTTAAAAACAAAATCCAGGGACCATATGGACCCCCCCCCCCCCCTTTATGCGCTTAAGTGTTAAGGACGTTCTAACAATCACGTTACCTTGTGCCGATCCTAGCCTTGGTAGGTTTGGATTATCATTAAGTCTAGAAATTAATTTAACCGTGTATAAATAATTAAAAAGTTAAAGTTGCCTCCACAAATGAACTTAATACCGGTATTATTTGGACAAGGTTTAATTCGATCGCAATTATTTTTATTTCTATCCACCACCGGCACGTCCATATGCCCTGTGATAGGTGTGATAATTTATAAGAAGTTGACATTTTGAGAAAAGTGTTTTCTATGTGGAGAAAATAGCCTTTTTTACCATGAATAGTAATCATAAATACTTTTACATACTTTAGAATGTCACTACTTAAGAAACGGTTCTCTGTTTATCTACAGCATTAAATTGTCGGAAGACATTGAAGTTATTACTAACCCAATACTGTCATTTTCAGACACAGATTTGCTTAACATCAATTGACTCAATATTTGCAAACCAAAATTCAGATATATAGCTGATCGACCTTCTCCATGTTCACCAAATAAGTTTTGCTCAAATCAGGTCAACTATCTTTAATCTCCCAATTAATTGGTTATTTAAAGTAGGTAGCTTCTGCACAAAAACTCAGGATAGTCATACCATGTACACCATCACAAACTGATAAATTGCAAAATAATTCTCTGTCAATTTGAGCCATTTCTCTGTAACTTTTTGTACTTTTTGGATTCTACTACACTTGTATTTTAAGCTTTATTACAGCATTTCCATAAGTGTTTAATTCTAAGTGGAATCTAGGCTAGTCCCTTTAGCTTTCCTGTCATTCAGATGTAAAAACATTGGTGTGGGCAAAAAAACCCTTAATGCTATACTTTCGGCACTATATCAACATTTATATCTCTCACCAAATGAGCAATAACCGAAACGTCTTGTTCATTATCAATTGAGTTTCATGACCTGTCATTACTTATTCAATTACTAAATATATAAAACGTGTTTAAAACTATATCAATAGTACTTATAAAACTAGAATAGGATTACTACATAAGGGTTTTTTTATCTCCAAACCCACTCCAGCTGATTTATGCTGAACTTGAAACATACGATATAACCCTTAAAATTACAAATGCACACATGTATGTCACTTTCTATAAATACATAAACTGTAAACTCTGTCGGGTCGCAAACATTGGTCTGATATTTTATGCAATTGTGTCATGGGTTGTTTTAATAGGTTAACTTCGTTTTGCCAAAAATCTCAACCCCTTGTAAATCAATTGAATAGCTGATTACCATCCTCGAGCATTTTGCTGTATATATGTAAAACATTGACAAGCAAAAGTTATTTTAGGGCCCCATTGTAAAAGATTCCTGCACTGAGCATGCTGAGTATGTTATGATATCTAAATAAACCCTCCAGCTACTCAGCGTAAAAATGAATATTTCAAACATTTCAAAATGCCCAAGGAGTTTTTAAAGTCTCCATAGTCACTTTATACCGAAATTACATCTGGACAGCAAGTCTTACATCAAGCTCCCTTAGTTTACAACAAAATCACTAAACATTTTTGACCTATATAGCGGTATCTGAAGTACCAAATAACCGTATAGTGATAAAAGAGCCAAAACGTAAGCACACACTCTTAGAAAGCAAGGATCAAATATGAGACAAAAAGGATCAATTTTGATCCTTTTTAGGTATCAAATATGAGCTTACCCTTTAAGGGATAAAGTGATCCAAAAATTAGGATCACAATTATTGATCCGAAAAAAGGATCAAATATTTCTTATAAAAAAGATCTGCCTAAAAATATCTCACTGAACTGACCCTAGCAGGGTTTGAACCCACGCCGCACGTCCACCATACAAATTACGAGACCATCGCTCTAACCATTCGGCCACGGGACAGGCAGCTGTCAAGTGTGGTGAAATCATCGTATTTATACCATTGTATACATTCCCGGCTATGTAGTGGATATGGGGTGTACTCAAATATGAGACAAAAGATCAAGTTAGATCCAAACGCGGTATCAAATATGAGCTTATCCTTTCCGTATCAAAGTAATCCAGAAATACGGATCAAAACTTTGATATTGTAATCAAAAAGGATCAAAATAAAATGATCCTAAAACCGAATCAAAAATGATCCTGGTGAATTTGATCCATTTGTATATATTGATCCGAAAAAGGATCAAAACGATCCACGTTGGATCAAAAGTGACCCTTAAAGGATCAAAATAAAATGATCCGGAAAACTACTCGTATATTTGATCCCGGCATTCTAAGAGTGTGTGTTAAAGTCCCAGTAAATTATATATCATTGTAAAGCTGTGATTGTAAGGATCGTCGACAAACCACAAAAAATTGATATACAGGGTGGAACAAATGCCATTTATGGTGTAAGCATAGAATTTTATGCAAAAATGGTACCATAATTGATTTCATCATATCTTTATAACTGTATTTAATTTATTAATTTGACCCTTTGATATATGAAGGGGATGATATATACTTTTAAAGATTTAAATAAACCAAACTTATAATGAAGGAATTTGCTTCTGTACTGAGCTATAGTGTGATCAAATATTTCTTAAAAGTCAATTGGAATCCGTTTCTACAGATACCAATTTATATGACTTAATCCACAATTTCTTTTCATAATCACTGATTTTTCATTTGGTCATAAATAATAACCCTTCAGTTGGTACAAAGACAGGTAATAGCCAATGCTTATAATTCACCGTATAGTCAGTTCAACAAGCTTCAATGCATTGTAATGCATACGTACTTGCTAGGTTGCATCAGCACTGTTGCATCCTCACACCCTCACCAAGCGTCATTCGAATGCGATTAATTCAAAAAGTAAAGAATTATTGAAGATGAAACAATGGGACTTATAGCCTGATAAATTGTCAAGGTTGTGGTCAATAAACCAAATTAATTGACCACACCTATCTGAAATTATGGTAAAAATACTCCTGTAACGCCTCCACTCATTTACTATACCTCAATTAGTGGTATAAAGCCTCTTATGAATGGGATCATTGCTTTCATGACGAGTTCATTATAATGTAACTTACCACATTATAATTATCAAGTTGTTAAAAAGTTGGTTATATTACTCAATATTTTAAATCACTATGTATAATCCATTTTTGGTATTCATGACTTAGGACACGTTTAAAGATATACCTGAAAATGATATGTTTAGATGTGTAAACATTGTTGTTATCAAATACCATATAATATTCGAACGTAAAGTACTATTTACATACAATGTCATATCATGTTATCCAAAGTTTATTTCTATGTTATTACTAAGTGTTTTAAAATATGCCAGAGAAATATTGATATTTAAGCAAATTGAAGAGCTTTAGTGATGATAATGAGACCAAGTTACATTTGACTTGTTTGATTCATACAGATCTGTATTACCTGAAGTTCAAGTGGGTGGAGAGACTTATTTTCTAAATGCTCGTTTTTACAAAAATAATTTCAGTTATTTTTGAAGAATTGACAACCAAATAAAGAGGAGGATATGGTTGTTAGGGGTGCAGAAGGGAAGTGTGTATTATGTATAGTTTTTTCTTTTTTTATTGGTGGGAGCATAAAAAGAAATGGAAAATAACAATGAAATTAATAAAAATGACTCATTTTACAAATACAATGTCATTGAAATGGAAGAATGCATGTAGGCCTCCGACAGGTGAAACACATGATCGTGCTGTGCATTGAATGTGTTAAATTATTTGACAGCTCAAAGGTATCTCAATGTTCCTGTTCCAAGAAATATCAGTGGATTAAAGCCTTAGGGTATGCGTAGGCAATGGTGACCGCAGGTAATTGGAGTCCACGCCTAAAACCTGATACTGTCTAACACTGCTTAACATGCTTGACTGCTTGGTTGATATCATGCAATATACAAAATGCATTGACCTGTTTACGTTTGTTTGAAGTAGATATTTGTTCATTTATAACCAATATTTAATATTTAACTTAACATTAGAAAAGCAGTACAAATAAGTAGAATGTATTGTACAATTAAGTAAACCCTTTTCAAAATTTATTTCATTTTGGTTGAAATTTAATGAATTTTAAGCCTGTTTATTGATATATTTTGTAAATTCATATTTGCGCAAAAATGAAGGCGCTATACATATTATTATCGATTATATTGCTTGATTTGTGAAGATTTTTCCTGAAATAATAAGTAAAATGTTCTTGATGTCAGATGCTTCATTTGGATATCTAATTTCATTAGTACGTAACAGCAATTTCCCTTCTACATCTTAAAACAAGTTTTTATGAATAGCGTTTTTATGAATCGCACCATCTATTTTGACACTTTCAAATAAAATGTCCCAATTTCTCAGGTTCAAACAACAGTGTTTTTACTATTGACAAAAAAAACCCCTCTCCATGTCTAAAAGATAATATCGGGACTTTCCCATCATACCTGGCTTCCAATGGGATTGTTTTGTACAAATTGTCATGAAAAATATAAGTGATAAAACATATCTGAAATACAAATTTGGGATGATGTCTGCTAACTGTGCGATACTGTATTCCATTATTAATACCTTTAATGACAACCTGTGCAAAGAATCCAAGGCATCATATCTTCTTTTATGTCAACCCTAGTTTGTGTTATTTATGTCAAATGAACCAAGACTCTTTCTAAACTTGATCTTGACTTGGCATTGATGAGTAGAATTGTAGACAAATGACCCATCGGTTGCCAATATACCATTTCATATCTATAAATGTCAGGCAGGATTAAAGAGATATGATGATGATCCGTCAGACTATTAGTCGTCAGTGCATGCTGAACAGAAATCATTCTACCTGTACTACTCTTGAAACATCATAATTAGGAAACCGGAAATATATATGCTTTGGGTTATGTGGATTATACATTTGGTAAGTAACATCATTTTCTATATAAATATTACTTAATAAGGGATAATATTTTAAAACATATAAGTTATATCAGAGAAGATGTGAGGATGGTTACCTGGATTGGTTATGGTTACTAGTTTATAATTTAAGAAAAAGTATATAATTCTTCTTGCAACATTGATACACGTTTTGTAAGCTCACTCATACTCATAGTGAATGAAGCTTAGTTTAAATGTCTAGTAATATATAACCAAGGTTTTGTTGACTATATTAAAAAATAAAAAAATTAATATATAAATAAATAAATAAAATAAAATAAAATAGGATGAAATAAGCCCCGAAAGTGTGAATCCTCTTTTCTTTTCTTTTCGGGCTATGGATACATCGCTAGTCCGAAGGTTCGCTAGTCCGAAAGTTCGCCAGTCCGAACATGAAATAAGGTTCGCTAGTCCGAAAGCGTATTTTCCTATACCTGAGGGTTCGCTAATCTGAATTTGAAAAAAGGTCCGTCAGTCCGAAAATATGGTTCGCTAGTCCAAATTTGAAAAAAAAAGGTTCGCTAGTCCGAGAATGAAATAAGGTCCGCTAATCCGAAAATGAAAAAAAAAAGGTTCAATAGTCCGAAAATAAAATAAGGTTCGCTGGTCCGAAAATGAAAAAAAGGTCCACTAGTCCGAAAAAAATGGGTTGCAAATCAAGAAAACTAAATGTTTTTCGGACTAGCGGACCCTACTTTATTTCCGGACTAGCGAACCTTATTTCAATTTTGGACTGGCGAAACTTATTTCATTTTCGGACTAGCGAACCTTATTTCATTTTCAGACTACCGAACCCTATTTCATTTTCGTACTACTGTAGCGAACCTTATTTCAATTTCGGACTTGCGAACCCTATTTCATTTTCAGATTAGCGAACCTTAGGATTAGCGAACCCTTTTCATCAACACTAACAGAATTCACATGCACACGTTCCTTCCTTAATACATAATAATGAAACATCTGTCAATTCTTCTGAAAATAGGTGACATTTATTTTGGCATTTCATGTTCAGCAGACTACTGAGTGATTGTGACATCTGTTACATGCAAGTCATACTTCCAAGTTTCCCGCCAAGTGATTTTAATCACTGACTATCATTCAGCCACATAATATTCGATTCAATGTTTCTATCAGTCAGTGCTAAGGTCTTATGCTAATGAGCTTATAAAGAACAATTTCGAAAACAAAATCAATTCTCTGGAAAGATAACAAAAACTTGGTCGCGATATTTTTTTTTCTTGACGTGACCTGATCGGATAAGATCGGATTTTTTTTAATGTTGGGAATAAAATTGTTCATTTTATAACATTTTAAACAAAAATCGTCAATATAAGCCTTTTAAAATCACGAGGTCATGTTTATCTACGTGCTCGCTGTTTTATCAAACTACATATATTATAAAAAACCCTCATATGTTGATGAGGTCAAAGGTCACATTACAAAGGTCAAAGGTCATGCGAGGTCAAGTTGTGAGCTAGGCTGAAAATCGTAACAAACATGTACATTTTTGTTGATCACGTCGGCCAGGGGAGTCGCGTAGTCCCGAAAACCAGTATTTTTCTATTATGGAATTTAAGTTTATAATTTCCATTCTGACGTTAAGTGTAATTAATAGGTAAGTACTTACTATGATATGAATGACATTGATCTTGAAAGAAATAAATTGACATTTTTCATACGCTCACATTTACATATAGTTTCAATAATTGATGTTACATAATTAACACAATCTATCGAGATTCCGAACTTGTCATAAGTTCACATTATTGTATTTTGTTGACAGGCAACTGCAGGACAATACCAAATTTACTCAAGTTCACAAGGTTTCAAATGACTGCTCAAAAGCAATGTCAATTTAATTAAAAATCCCTCATAATGGTGGTAATTAACAACAATAAAGCACCGACAAATGGGTGGAGAGATTTAGAGAGAGGACAAAATAATAAAGCAT